>JAMXBD010003773.1:0-102891 GCA_024138025.1 Combretum micranthum | reverse complement strand
CTGAATTTCCCTCTAAGTGAAGCAATATCCTTGGTTCGTGCAAAAGAGAGTCGTAGGGGCATTATAGACTCGGTTTCACCCGAAAATTCTGCTCTTCTAAGCTCTAAAACTGAGGGGCTGGTATTAGATAAAATTGCTACAAACAAGACAAATCGGTCAAGTGTGAAAAAAGATCACGAAGAGCTATGGTGCACATATTGCAAAAACCATGGCACACCAAAGAACGATGCTGGAAATTACACGGGAAACCATCGGTCGTGAATGGGGATCGAAAGGTGATCAACAAAAGCAGGCTCATGTATCGATTCAAGACCCAACTCAGGTGTTTGGAGGATTTAGTATGGAGGAAATTGAGAAGATTAGAATTATGCTGGGGACTGTTGAAAAAACCAGCAACTAACAACTCTCAACCAACGAATCAGGGTATGTGTTCATTGACTCTTTCAAGTGAGGATCTAATCTCTCTTAGGTTAAATGCTTTAGGTAATAAGTTTAGAAATGCCTAGATCCTTGACTCTGGTGCCACAGATCATATGACTCATATTTCAAATAAATTCAAAACCTATAACCCTTGTCCTAGCATTAGAAAGATTGTTGTTGCTTTCTACAACCACAGTAGCAAGTATAGGAGATGTCCAAGTTACCCCAAAATTGGTGCTTAAAAATGCTCTTCATGTTCCCCAATTATCCACAAATTTGGTTTCCATACAAAAGCTTACCAAAGATCTAACTGGCTATGTTATAATTTATGGTTCTTGTTGTGAATTTCAGGACCAGGGTTCAAGGAAGAAGATTGGACTTGCTAAGGAACATAATGGACTCCATTACTTGGATACATCAAGTCAACTACAATTCCGTGAATCTACCATGTCCACATTGATTTCTTCTTCCAACAAAGATGTCATCCGGTTACATCATAGGCGCCTACGTCATGTGTCATTTCCTGCATTGAAAATAATGTTTCCCTCTTTGTTCAAGGGATTTGATTTTCAGTCTTTTCATTATGATATTTGTGTGTATGCGAAACACACTCGTGTACCATTTCCCATCAATAATAAAAGATCTTCTATTCCTCTTTTTAATACATAGTGATATTTGGGGACCGTCAACTATTCCAAACATCTCAGGGTCTAAGTGGTTTGTAACTTTAATTGGTGATTGCACAAGAGTATCTTGGATTTATTTACTCAAAAATAAGTCTGATGTGAGTAAAATTTTTCCTATCTTTCATGCAATGATTCAAAATCAATTTGGCACCAAGATAAAAGACTTTCGTTCAGATAATGCTAGAGATTATTTCAATCAAATTTTGAGTTCGCACTTTCAAAAGGAAGGAATTGAAGAAAAAAAATATTTTTCTTTTCTGTGTCTTTACACAGCAAATTAGCTGGTATTTATATACAACATACAGCATGATACCTACCTTAAATAAGGAAATATTACAGTTAATTTACAGAAATTATGGTCCTATAAAAGCTAGTAAACACACACTAATAGCTAATAAATACACCCTAATTAAAACAGAAGACTAAAAATTATAGCACTCAAATCAGCTAAAAAAGGAAAGAAAAGCTATCATTTTCCACTCTCTCCCTCAAGCTGGGTTGAAAAATATTTTTCATCCAAAGCTTGTAACTTAGATCTTTGAAGCTTTTTCGAGACAATGCCTTAGTTAGAATATCAGCAACCTGTTGTGGTTAGTGTATAGATTAGCTTAATAACATTATCTTCGACTTTCTCCTTTACAAAGTGACAATCAATCTGCACATGTTTGGTCCTATCATGATATACAGGATTCTTTGCAATAAAGAATGTTGATTGGTTGTCACAAGAAGTCTCATAGGTTGGTCAAGTTCAACACCAAGTTCTTGAAGTAGTCTTCTAATCCAAATGCCTTCACATAGTCCATTAACTAAAGCACGAAACTCAGCTTCTGCACTACTCCAGAGACAACAGACTGTTTCTTGCTACGCCAAGTAGATAAATTCCCCATACAAATGTGCAATAGCCTGAGATTGATCTTCGATCTGTTATTGAACCAACCCAATCTGCATTGTTGTATACTCTTAGATCACGACCAGTACCTCTTGAAATAAAGTCCCTTCCCAGGTGTTAGTTTCAAATACCTTAGCATCCTGAAAACTACCTCCATGTGCTCCTCCGTGCATCATTCATGAACTGACTCACAACACATACTGAAAAACCAATGTCAGGTCTAGTTGTGAAAGATAATTAATTTCCCTACCAATCTCTGGTATCGACTCTTATCAACTGGCGTGCCTTTCTTAGCTCTACCCAACTGGTGTGTTACTTCCATTAGTGTATCTACTTGTTTGCACCCGAGCATTCCACATTCTATTAGTAAATCCAAAATGTATTTTCTCTAAGTTATAGAAATACCTTCACTTGTTCTTGCCACCTTCATCCAACAAAATACCTCATGTTCCCTAGCTTTTTTACTTCGAATTCTCAAGCCAGAATCATCTTTAAACTAGTCACTTCTTCTAAGAAATCTCCTGTAATAATGATGTCATCTACATATACGATGAGGATGCACAACTTCCTGTTTGAGATCTCTTGACAAACAATGTGTGATCGGATTGGCACTGATAATAGCTGTGTGACCTTAAACCCATGTAAATCTCTCAAACCAAGCTCTTGGAGACCGTTTAAGACCATATAAAGATCATTTAAGTCTATAAACTTGGTTTTGTGTGTCAGGAGTTTCAAAACCTGGAGAATCTTCATATACATTTTTTCTGCTAGCTCCCCGTTTAAGAATGCATTCTTCACATCTAGTTGTAACAAAGGCCAGTCTAAATTTGCTAAGGGCAAAAGTACACGAATCGTATTGAGCTTCACTACTGGAGCAAAGGTCTCTTGGTAGTCAATACCATAAGACTAAGTAAAACCTTCGCCACCAATCGAGCTTTGTATCTATCAATACTTCCATCTTCCTTGTATTTAACTGTAAAATCCACTTGCATCCTATTGGATTCTTCCCTAGAGGTAGGTTAGTAATTTCCCAAGTCTGATTCTTTTGTAAAGCTCGAATCTCATCAAGGACTGCTGCTTTCCAGAAAATATCTTTCAACGCCTCTTGGATATTGACTGGTACCTATACAGTCTTGAGATTTGCTACAAAGGTTTGAGTAAGATATATAATCATGCAGAGGGTGTTGGGTATACGATCTCACTCCCTTTCGATGAGCGATAGGAACATCCAAATCATCTACTATAGGAAATTCACCAGTATGATTTTCAACATAGAATTACCTCCATTCTCATCATCCAATGATTCACTTTCATTCAATGAGTTCAGATTGGACTCTTGGACAGTCCCAGGTAACACTCGAAGTTCTCCTTCTAGCTTAATGGTTCTTCTCTTGGAATTAACACGAAGCTCCTTGTTTGTTGGCAAGTCAGACACAGGAAAAGACTCAGGAGACTCAAAAGAGCTTTCAGACTCAGTAGAAAAATCAGCAGAAATAACAGAAGTGGTATAATCTTAAGGTGAATTTCTGTGATGGGAATATTATCTATGTCCATATCCCAGGATTGGCATTCTTTGTTGTACTCTTTCTCCCCCTGAATGGCAGTGTTGGGATAAAGGGTTGATTCTCAAAAAAAGTGACATCTATAGAATGATAATATCTTCTTGTTGCTGGTGAATAACACTTAAAACCCTTTTGACTTGGGGAGTAACCAAGGAAAATACACTTTATGGCCCGAGGATCAAGTTTTCCACGACTATGAGAATGGACATGAATAAAGGCGAAACACCCGAAGACTTTGAGAGGAATAGATGACATGAGACGTGAAGAGGGATAATGTTTGAGAAGGACCTGGATTGGGGTTCGGAAATTGAGAACTCGAGATGGCATCCGGTTTATGAGAAATGCAGAAGTGAGAATAGCATCTCCAGTGTTGTTTTGGGACATTAGAAGTAAACATCAGCGAACGAGCAACTTTCAAAAGATGTCTATTTTTGCGTTATGCGATGCCATTCTGTTGAAGTATCAACACATGAACTTTGTTGAATAATACCTTGTTCTAAATATAATCCCCCAATGTTGTTTTAAAGAATTCTTTTGCATTATCTGTTCTAAGGATTTGAATTTGTTTTAAACTAGTTTTGAATCATTAAGTTGAAATTTTTGAAGACCTTTTCGACCTCAGACTGTTGTTTAAGGATAAAAACCCAAGTTAACCGAGTGTGGTCATCAATAAAGGTCACAAACCAACGAAACCCTAGAACATGTTGTACACAAGAGGGTCCCACACATCACTATGAAACATTGTAAATGGACGAGATGGTTTGTAATTTTGTTTTGGGAACATAGTCCGAGTATGTTTTGACAACTGACAAACTTCACATTGAAATAACTTTGAACTTTTATTTTTGAATAAAGTAGGAAACATCATCTCTAGATATACAAAGTTTGGATGCCCTAAACGATAATGCCAGAGCATAACATCGTTATTTATACTAGAGATATTAAGAGAAGCATTGCAAGAATGTAGACTTCCAACATCTAGAGCTTGTCCACTTGGAGACTTGTTGATGGTGAGAAGGTATAATCCCAAACACTCCTTAGCACTGTCAATCATCCTCCCCAAATCCATATCCTGAAAATCACATGAGTTTTTAGAAAATTTAGTAACACAGTTGTAGTTCTGAGTAAGTATACTGATAGACGACAAATTACAGTTCAACTTTGGAACATATAACACAGAGTAAAGAGTTAAATCCTTAATTATCTCCACCGTTCCAATTCCAGCCACTTGTGAACGTGTGCCATGGCAATTTGAACATACCATTTTTCCTTACACAGATTCATATGATTAAACAACTGTTTATCTTAGTATATGATCCAAAGCTCCTGAGTCGACTATCCAAACACCACACTTTTCTGTTTTAACATTAAAAACATGACAAATATTACCTTTATGAGCCATAGACCAGAAAATATGTTAGGCAATGAGATACTGTTTTGTTGAACGAACAATTGTTGGAGTAGTTCCAATTTTTCCTTGCTAAAGAGAACAGAACCAGGGTTTTTAGATTTTTCTTCCATGGCAATAGAATGTCCTTGCTTTCTTTTCGGTTGTTGAACTTAAAATCATTTGGCTTGCCATGAAGATCCGGCACTTATCTCGTGTATGACCAAATTTGTGACAATAATCACACTTTGGTCTCTCCTTCCTTGGCTTCCCACTTGTGATAGGCTGCTGGCCACTCTTTGCAGCAAGAGCAATTCTCTCGTATTGCTGGGTGAGTTCTGAACTCCCAACATGACCTTCTTCTAACTTTCTTCTCTTCTCACTTCTGCAAAAGCTTCACGCAAACTGGGAATAGGTTGCTTTGACAGAATTCTTCCACGCACTTCATCCAAATTTTTGTTGAGACATTAAGAACTTATACAAGCGCTTCTGTTCCATAATCTTTTGTAGTAAAGAGCATCATCCTTACACTTCCAATGATGTTCTTCAAACATGTGAAGCTGCTGCCAAAACGATTAAGAATACTAAAGTATAGAGTGACACTGAGTTCTCCTTGTCTTTGATCATGAGAACATACTCTATCAAATAATTCCGATGTCTTTTCAACATGGGAATATGCCTCTTTTGCTGCCTCCCAAATCTCTACTGCAGTTTCATATAGGAGAAATTTTTCTCCTGTCTCATTGGTCATAAAATTGAGAAGCCATGACATTACCATGTTGTTCTCTGTCTTCCATGTTCGGAAAGCTTTGTCTACTTCATTAGGCTAGATTGCTTCTCCAGTGAGATACTCATCTTTTCCTTTGCCCCTAATAAAAATCAGAACTGACTGGGACCACTGGAGATAATTCTGGCCATTCAATTTATGGCCGGTAATATTGAAGGGCTGGTTATCGACAACTCCTTATTGACTAGGCAAACTTAGGATGACCTCCATCGATAAAGCTCAAAAAAGCTTGATACCATGAACAAAAAGAACATTTTTCTTTTCTCTGTCTTTACACAGCAAATTAGCTGGTATTTATATATAATATACAGCATAATCCCTACGTTAAATAAGGAAAGATTACAACTAATTTAAAGAATTATGGTCCTATAAAAGTTAGTAAACACACACTAATAGCTAATAAATACACCATAATTAAAACAAGAGACTTAAAATTATAGCAGTCAAATCAACTAAAAAAGGAAAGAAAAACTGTTATTTTTCCATAGGAATCATACACGAATCATCCTGCATCACCACTCCACAACAAAATGGGGTGACCGAAAGGAAAAACCGATCTTCTTGAGTGCACTAAAATCATATTATTTCAAAAAAATGTGCCAAAAACATATTGGGAAGAAGCTGTACTTACATCAGCTTATATCATAAACAGCATTCCTTCCATGGTCTTGGGGTTTCAAAGTCCCTAGAAAACCTATCCAAATTCTACTCCGATATTCGATCTTCCTTTAATCTCACTCCTCAAGTTTTTGGGTGTATTTCCTCTGTCCATGTTCATAGTCATAACCGTAGGAAGTTAGATCCTCGCACTCTTAAGTGTGTCTTTGCGGGGTACCCATCTACTCAAAAGGTTACAAATGTTATCATCCACCCACTAGAAAACTTTGTTTCAACCGAGTCACATTTGTTGAAAAAAACCCTATTTCACCACTTCTTATCTTCAAGGGGAGTCACATATACTTGAAAATAAGGAAGATAAGGAGTCAAACTTTCCACCACTAGTCATCTAAATCAAACTCAAATGTCAATTCCTCAATCTGATGGGTTGGAAGAAAAAAGGGAAGGAGATGGTAAAATCTTTGATTGGTTCCGATTTGACCAAGTGTATGCAAGGAGAGGAGATCCGAGGCAAGAGCAATCTTCTCAACCAAGCTCTGAAATGAGGTAAAAATTAATGAATCAAATCTGAATTCTACACCACCAACAACTCATCCTTGTACCAACCCTGAACCACCTTGTCCCGAGCCTCTTAACCTTGACCAAGACCCACATTTACCCATTGTTGTAAAAAAAAAAAACCCCAAGAATGCACCAAAAAACCTCTATACCCATTGTCTCAATTCGTGTCTTTTGAGAAGTTTTCCCCAAGCCATCAAAATTTCCTTTCCACCTTAAACACAGTTTCTATTCCTAGCTCATTGTCTGAAGCATTATCAAAGAAAGAATGGAGACTTGCTATGAAAGCAGAATGGATGCATTAGAGAAGAATGGGACTTAGGAATTGGTTGATTTACTAAAAGGTAAGAAAACAGTGAGCTATAAGTGGGTGTATGCAGTAAAATTTAAGGCAGATAGGTCCCTAGAACGCTACAAAGCAAGATTAGTCACAAAAGGATACACATAGACATATGGAGTAGACCATCAAGAAACGTTTACTCCAGGAACAAAGATGAATACAATGAGGATTTTGTTGTCTTTGGCTGTTAATTTTGATTAGGAATTGCAGCAGTACAATGTGACAAATGCCTTTCTTCATGGAGAGTTAGAAGAGGAGATTTATATGAACATTCCACCGGGATATAGCGGGGTTGACAAGAACAAGGTTTGTCGATTAAAAAGGGCATCATATGGGCTAAAACAATCCCCACGTGCTTGGTTTAGACGGTTTGCCATGGTGATGATAGCTAGAGGCTACAAGCAAAGTCAAAGAGATCATATGCTTTTCATCAAGTATTCGGTCTCAGGAGGAGTCACTGTTTTAAGTGTTTATGTAGATGACATTATGTGACAAGAAACGATGAAGTAGAGAAGAAGGCCTTGAAGCGATGTCTAGCAAAGGAATTTGAAATAAAAGATTTAGGAAGAAAGAAGTATTTCCTTGGAATTGAGGTGGCTCGATCAAGGAGGGGAATTTTTATATTCCAACATAAGTACACTACGAACCTGCTCAAGGAAACAGGCATGACAACTAGCAAACGGTTGGCACTCCCATTGAGCAAAATCACAGATTAAGTGAGGCTCATAGAGATAAGGCAATGGACAAAGAGATGAACCAAAGGCTTCTTGGGAAACTCATTTACCTCATACATACTAAGCCAGACATAGCTTACTCAGTCGATGTTATCAATTAGTTTATGCATGATCCTAGATAAGTTCACCTACATGCAGTTTAACGAGTGCTTCATTACCTAACGGCACATCTAGGGAAGGGAATTATGTTCAAAAAGGGATATGCAATTGATCTGGCAGTTTATACAGATGCAGACTTTGTGAGGTCTCCAATCGGTAGGCCATTGTACCTTTCTTGGAGGAAACTTGATATCTTGGAGAAGCAAGAAACAAAGTATGGTAGCAAGGTCAAGTGCTGAAGTAGAGTTCACAGCTATGGCGGCAGGAGTATGTGAGTTATTGAGAGTCAAAATTATCCTAGAGGACCTAAAGATTCAATAAAACAAACCAATAAAGCTATATTGTGATAACAAATCAGCTATAAGTATAGCTCATAACCCAATACAACATGACCAGTCGAAACACATAGAGATAGACAGGCGCTTTATTAAAGAGAAGCTAGACAGTGGATTGATTTGTGCTTCATATGTCCCAACAGGACTTCAACTTGCAGATGTAATGACAAAAGGACTATGTAACAACATGTTCCATGAGAATGTTAGCAAGCTGGGAGTGGAAGATCTATATTCACTAGCTTGAGAAAGAGTGTAGGAAATGTCGGATGAGTAATCTTAGGAGATATTTTAGGAAAGTTAGTGGAAGAAATTGAGGATAATAATTTACCCCTAAAATTAAGGAAATTAGCTGTTGTAATTAGTTGTAGACTTTCCTTATTTAGTATAGAAAAAATTGTATATATAAACTAGAATAAATTGTAAATGAGTGAATTGAATTACAAAAATTTAACAAATTTTTCAGTGTCCTTTTTCTTCACAAACATGTGTCACAACATTGGTGAGAAAGTCAAATGCTATAATGAGGGAAGTTATAGTGGTGTATAAGGCTAAGATGGTAAATATCAAGTGAACATTAGCTAAGAGCTCTTGTGCCAGGTGGACCAAGAGACCCCACTAGTTACCTGTTGGCTTATATATAGACCACTCCTTGCATATACATCTAATTTTATGCTCTCCCCACAGTGTGCAATATCATCCAGCTAAGGCCATATCCTATGCATATAACAACATTTGACTACCTTAATCTAATCAATATTTAGTCCCTATATTCTTTGGCATAAGTTGCACTATAGCAATTGTCCATTGGTCCATAATATATTTATTTATTTATTTATTTATCTTCTTCCTTTTTTTTTTCTCTTTTTGGCCAGAAATGTGAAATTGTAGAGAGAACAATAATTCTGTGTATATCAAAACCTCCTAAAGAGAATGAAGCATGCAGAAATATGTACAGGACATTGCCAGGAGAATAGAAGAACCTTGCTGCTATCTTTCAGGTAAGTCTTTCCTCTGATCTTGAACCCAGAACCACTAGGGAAGTCCAACAGTTAGTATCAGACTCATCTCTTCCTCTTTGCAAGGAACCTTGAAAGTGTGCTGGGTCAATATGTATAGGTGCTGCATTCAGATCTAATTCCTGGCATACATCTGTAACTGAGCCAAGACAGTGTAAAGCATGGTTCAACAATAGTACCAGAAAGAATGAAAACCACATCTTCACATTTGGAAATAAACGATGAAATCAGATAGAAGGAAACTTTTCAATAATTTTAAGTAATTTCAGAAAGATTTTAATGTTACAGCAGTTAGGATCCAAATCTGAAGAGCAGAGAAACCAAAAATAACATTATAATTGCTCTAACATATATAGACAGCTGCAACCTATCATACTGATATAATAATGTCAAGTATAATGGATAGAAGAATAATAACGTATTCAATCTTTGATCCCACCCTTCCCAAGACACACATTGGGTCTGTTTGTTTAGCTTTTTTGGAAAGATACAGACACTTTTTTCAATCTTTTTTCTAACAAATTGTTTATTAAGAAATAGATATAGATAAAAAAAAGTTGGCAATTCTCATGAAAAAATAAAATAAATCAAATATAGATAAAATATAAATACATATCGGATATATTTATACATATCGTTTCGATACAAATACAGACACTGATAAAAACAGACCCATTAATGATGATTTTTCCAATACTTCTGTTTGAATTATCTGTTTCATATCTGTATTTAAACTTTATATATAAATGTGTCAGATTTGCAGCTATATTTATATATATTTTTTCTGTATTTGATCTATTTAATATTTCACGAGAACTGCCAGATATTTTTCATCTATATGTATTTTTTGACTGATAATTTATTAAAAAAAGTTTTAAAAAAGTGTCCATCATTTACCATCTGCCATCTGCCGAAAGCCAAACAGGCCCTAAATAAACATATAAAGATTCATGAAACCAATGATTTTCATGGTTGAGTGATAAATATTTTAATATTATAGGTTAGAGGAAGCACAACCTGGATGTTTCTTCAAAGCCAAGCCTGCAATAGCCCACGAAACATTTTTCAGCCTCACTTTTGGTTCCTGATAAATTCACCAGTCAGCAATGAATCAGATTTACTGCAGCATGAGGGTTAACCACATGATATTTTTGAAACTGATTGTAACTACAATAGCTGCATTCTACATAAAAAATCACTACCTTGTCATCATTTTCATCACCAGCACTACTGTCATCATCAGAAGATGACGATGAGTATGCAGCAATTGCATCATGAAACTCCTCTTGCAATTCCTGATCCTCGTATTCACCATTTGAAAGGGAAAGATCCGACACTTTTGATTGAACAATGGAAGTCGTAGGATCGAGTTTGAGAAATGGTGTTGCATCGATATATTCTTTCAAGCCTGCAAGTGACGTTATAGGAAGCACACAATTAGAAACATAATGTAATTTCACCCCAAAACTATTGATCAAGTACAGACACTCCATCAATATTCATAGTACAACTAATGAGAAATTCTGCAAGTGAAAAGAAAAAATTTTTGTAGGAGTCACTAGCCTAAGTGACTTTCTTCATGATGCAAATGTTAGAAGGAGAAATTCACCAAGAGAAAATTCTAATTGGTTGCTAATTGTTTCACAGCACAACAACACATTACAGGATAGGCATATTGATTCCAAAATCTGATCTTAAAGATACTCATTGTAAATGTGGATAGAAATATCTTTTCAGTTGTGTTCAAATTAGCACCACAACCATCTTATCTAAAAGCTTAAGCTTATAGATATGGTATAGACATTACATTTATTACTTAGCACTCCCTCACATATGAGCCAAGACTTTGAATTTGACTAAGACCCATCGATTGAACAACTTAATTTTAGTAGGGTTGTAACAAGTGCGCAAAGATTCAAACCCATTGCCTCCTATTCTAATACCATGTTCTGATTAGCACCACAATCTTCTAATCCAAAAACTTAAACTTATAGATATGGTGTGGGCATTATATTTATTACATAACAAGTTGAACCAAGGTGCTGTCAACATCTTTTATGTGGATGGTATTACAGGAAAACTAACACATTTGAAGTTAATTTACTTGTACATAAATCAGTAAAAAAAGTACACTATACATACCCTATATTTGTGTCAAAATTCAAGTAAGTGCCCTGCATCTTTTATAAGTAATTTAAATCCTATATTGTATTAAAATAGGATCATGTTTCTACGTTTTTAGTGAGTGATGTAAGTTCTCAACCTTTATGTCAATACACCAGGCCAGTCCTAAAGTTTTTTTAGTCCTACATTATACAAAGTACCAACAAAAGGATTTACTGGTTGTGAAGATGCAACCATAGAAAATTTAAATCAGTTTCTGAAAAATCACGTACTTGATTAAATGTCCACATCAGCATAGGAAACTTTAATACTTCACTCAAAAAATCATAGAGAACCTTTTATGTACATATTTCAAAAGAAATTAAAGATATTTTTATTGATTTCACAAGTTTGGTTCATATTTTCTTTTTATTTTTATATGTATGTATGTCTATTATTAATTTCATGAATGAAACTGGCACTGCAATTGAATAGATTGTGGGAAATTACGAGTTTATCATTAGCAAAGACCTGCTTTGGTGAATAAGCAGCCACCATCTTCTCATAAGATCTATTGACTACCTCATCTGAAAGTACCACAAACTATGATAACCATGACACTTAATGTTGTCCATATGTTTGTTTTGTTATTGTATGCTCTCCAAATGAAATATAGGACCAATGCTGCCCTTTTTCACCATGTAGGCAAGCCAGAGTGAGAGCTATTGAAGTAAGTTCCATTCGATAAAAATATTTCTAGCATTCAAAGGCCAATTCAGTTCACAATGGATGAAACATATAACTGTTTGGCATAGTTGCAGGTGAAAAAGAGATGGTAATGATTTCTCTCCTCATTGCCACATAAAAACCGTTGGCAATCCCCCATTCTTTCAGCTTATCCAGAGTAGATCATCTTTGTCCTGCTATCAGCCATGTGAAGAAAATATGTCCTAGCCTAGTAGGTTATCCTTAAACCATGCCATTCCATGCCTACATTGATGATATCTTCCTAGATAGTCTCCCAGATATTTTATTAAGAGATGATGTTACATTTTATACCTAGAACAATTTTTCAATTAACTATCTAAATTTTGAAATTGCAAATTTCATTTTCCAATAGGATTTTTAGACGACGATAGTTGTGTTAACTCCACCTAAAGCTGTCAATACGGTATAATTGTTAAAACTGTAATTATACCCATACGATTTTATGAGTTTATGATTTTAGGAGCCTTTCTGAGCTGATTCATGCATTAAATCGTATTTTTTTTCTTTTTTTGGTAAAATCTCACAGTTTCAAACCAAATCTCCACGTACACTTGGTAGAATCTTACATTTTTAATCAAGTTTACTGATTCTACCTATTTGAATCAAATGAGCTATAATAAAAAGAATACAACCGTGTTTTTACAAATTCATCAACTATTAGGATGATATATCTTTCTTATCGTACACTCTATCTATCTCACTTTCCCTCCTTCCCCTCAATTCCCCTGTTTAACATTTATAGAATTCATTCAAATCGAGTAATAACTATAAAGTTTATAAGAAAACTTATTTATTTCATTTACATACTAAAGAATTTGAGACAAAAAGAAAAGCTTGATTCTCCTTTAATTCATAACTTTTAAACAAAATAATAGAAAAGAACTTAGTTATGACTCCACTTTACTCTTTTTTTAATATATATTATATTATAGATTAAAAGTTAAGATAAAAAAATGAAAACTTAATTTCTTTATTTTTTTATATTTATTGTGTACTTCAAGTTTTTTAAGACTTCTATAAGTATATCAAAATTTTTTCAAACTACTTTGCATTGGTTACAAAAACTTACATTTATACGTTTCAATTCTATATTCCAATTCTACAGACGTAAAATCAAGTTTGACAACCTTGCTATTCGGTTAGGGTTTCTTAACTAAGTATAGAGAACCATATGTCTCAAGTAATTATTTTAATAAAGATATTTCATTTAAAATAGCCAATTTGACTAATTATAAACTAGCACATATATTAACTTCATTTTCCAAAATATTGTTTATACTAGCTACAAGTATTCAAGTGGAAAATCTTCAATCTAATTATCTCTTCAAATACATGTCAACTCATAATTAGTCACGATCGTCAATTGGATATATGGTCTTAGATGGAATTAGCATAGTTGACCTTAGAAAGTCCAATTAAATACCAAATTTAGCTTTTCAAAGTTTAGATACTTAACAGAAAAATTGGCCAAAATTAAGGAACCACATGCAGCATTATCTCGTCTATCTAAAGACTATAGCCCACTTTTACCGATAACTCCTTTGTTGGGTCATTTCTTCTTATAAATCTTTTTTTCCAAGTGTTTAGGGTTGGAAGGTTGATGACATCCTCCTTAATGGTCACATAAAATTTCTTTAGGCCATGACCAAGTGATGCCAATCCAAAAAGAACAGGGGTTTTTCAGCTAATTTAATGAGCCTATAATCCTTTCAACAAACCATTCCATACTGGGAACTTTAAGATGCCAATCATTATACAAATACCAATGAGGTTACCACTCCTACTTCCTATCTTAGAAGACTTCAAGCAAACAGACACACATGAAGAAATTTCCTCTAAACCCAAGATGCACCTGATGGTTCCTTGATTTGCCAGAAATTAAGTCCCTTCAAATGCTCCAATCAAGCCCATTAAGCCAAAGAGATTCAAAGTCGATATATTGACAATATGTGTTGATTGTACCATCTTATTCCTAGTAAATTTATTGACAATGCCCAGCCCCTTCCTTTTTAGGCCTACAAAAATCTTCCCAATTGACTTTGGCTTCGTGATCATTCCCAATCCAAAGGAATCTTTTAATTTCAAAGTTCGTTCCTTTAGAATATGCCCATGTAAAGGAAAAGTAGAGACCCAATAGTCATGTAAGGAAAAAATAATACTCTTCATAAGTTGTACATGCCTAAAAAATATAAAAATTTGCATGTTGCGTTCTATTCTACTCACAATTTCCAAGAAGTACCTTCAAAGGTATACCAAGATACTTGATTGGGAGAGAACCAATAGAGAATGGGAATCATGCCAAACTAAATGCATTGTGCAACTCCACTTAAGAACACTTGGCTTTTTGTTGTATCCAAAGAAAGGCCGGATGTTCTAAATTCCCCCAAAGTCTCCTAAATAGGATTCATTAGATTAAGTTCTTAGGGAGAGCAAAAATGATGATTGTGCTACGTTTCATGTGTTGCACATTTGTGTTTTTGTAATTATTTTAAGTGTTTATGGGTTGTTTTATGTAAATGGCAACAATGACACATGTTGGCTATTTAGGAGTTGGTTATTAGAAAAATAGGGAGTTATATATTGTGTCATATTAGAAGTAAAGTTAGAAATGCAGTTACAAAACTCTTCTTGTACCTGTATTAAAAAAAGAAGCGAAAAGAAGGGGTAAATCTTATTTTCCTAGTAAATCTTAGAATTGTTTTTTGAAAAGAGTAAACGATTCCCTCTTGAACCAAGTTCTTGATTACAGATCGCATGGTTCTCTTTTAGTGGTCCCTAATCAAAAGATCATGAAGTTTTTTGTAATGGGCCCAAAAATTTGTTTTAAATTGAACCTATAGCAAAACAGTACCAGGTTCAGGTCATACAAAAAGCAACAAGTAATCAACAAAGCACAAGTGAGCCAACTTCTCCCTTTTGCACTTCCCATGCTACTTAAAAGCCCCAATTCTAGCCTTTTCCTTCAAAACAAGAGAGTAATTCCATTACTTAATCAAATAAATGAGGAGACACAAAATTGCCTCGGTTTAGTCCATGGGAGCTTGGAAAATAAATTAAGTCATCCATTTAGATATAAAGAGAACTTTGAAGTTGTGACACATTGCTAAATCCAATCACGGATTGTGGGGGTGAAATTGAGTGTGTAAAGAAGTTGCTTCAAGAAGCTTCAATTTACATATCATGCCTTCAATATGTTCACCTTTAAGAAACATCTGGGCTTTAACTTTCCTTGTGAATCCATTGAGAAGCTTATAGGCTATAAACATGTTATCAGTGATTTTTTGCCCTTTAATAAATGCAGTTTGCACACTCCTAACCAATTTAGGCATAACACCCTCCAATTTATCCACTAATATTTCCAAAATAGCTTTGTAAATTGCATTGCAACAAGCTGTTGGCCTATAATAAGCAATAGAAGAAAGATGTTCAGTCTTAGGGAACAACTCAACATCAAACCGTAGAACTTGAGAAGGCATCCAGTTGCAAAGAAGTCCTTTAGTGCTGTACCCTTTCCCTTACAATCTTCCAAACTTCTTTGAAGAAATTCACATAATAGCCAGCAGGTCCGGGCCAAAGCTAATGACAAAGAAGCATTATTAACTTCCTCGTTTGATATTGGTTTTACTAACTCAGGTAACATGTTTGCACTATATTAAATTGAAAATAAATATCCTTGCATCTATAATTCTAGTTGAATATATAATTTCTTTTATTTACTAAATTACAATATTCAATTCTAAAATCTTACTTCAAAACATATTCGTTAGTCAAGATTTTCATATTAATTTTTTATTGTGACACTGTTAAGTTAAAATAAGTTCAATCATATACTTTTGAGTGTGTAAGCCATCACCACAACCATTTAATCCAAAAACTTAAAGCTTGTAAATATGATATGTACTTTTATGTAAATTATTCCTTAATACTCCCTCTCAATTGTAGGTTTATTGACTTGAAACTTATCAAGTGAAACACTTAATTTATTTGAATGGCTATTATGAATTTGAAGTCATGACTGCTACCCTAATAACATATTAAGGTTTGTACCATGGCCATTTGATCTAAAACGTTAACCTTTCAAATCAGTCATTTGTGATGTCGACCTTAATAGGGTGAAAAGGTATGGCAAGGATTTCACGAACATCAGAAGCACTTACAAGATAGAGCAACTTTATTCAAGTGGAAAAGGTGTGGTGCTAGACTTGGAAAGCATATTTCACATGGCAAGAAAAGATTCAAGTGAAAAATTTGGAGGAGAAAAAAAAAAAAAGCAAAATTCAAAACCAGAATAATTCCAAAACAATTGAAGCCAGATTTGAAAGCACCTACTGTATAAATTTATTGAAATGCATAAATAGATGACCTGACACTTGGCACAATAAGGCATAAGGTACTGTCTTATCAAATTTTGAGCAGTGATTTTGTGTCCATCGCCTCCACCCTTTTGATTTTATCTCCAGCATTAGCGTTACAACGCATTTTGCTGTACTGGTTCCCATCGGTGTATTTATAGAATGAATCTCCCATGAGGATGCTGCAAATTAGAGGAAAAGTGACCATTCAAGCATCCTTTATAATATGGAATTTCATGATCAGCACATAGTAGCTTAAGATGAATGGATAACACAATGTCTTGCCAGTAACAGGAAGAAATTAGCCAGTGTATCCTGATTGCCCCTTATGTTTGATACTTCAGAAGATTTAATGAATAACAAGAACATCAAGCCAAAAAAAAAAAAAAAAAATTAGCAAAAGTATTCTCCATTACCAACTTTCAAGACCAACAAATCCTCAAAAATTTTCTCATTTATTAATAATTCAAAGAGAATTGACAAATAGGCATCTATTACCTGTAGTCAAACAACTAAAAGTGATCAAGAAAGTAGCAGATACTGAACAAGACATTCTTACATTTGAAATAATCACAAAGAACATATTCAAACTCTGTCAATGAATGGCCAACCTAGTAATCTCTTCACATCCCACACAAATACTTGACCAAGCTAAGAAATAGTTGCACTGTTGGATGATACCTATAGCATCTATATCTCAACATAATGCTGAAAGGAAGCTTGGTAATAAAACGGGTAGTGTTCATATATTAATGAATGAACTCTAGAAAGCCATAACTTACGGGGTATTTCTTTTCGTTTGTATTTAGATACTGGAGGCCGCTTTTTGTGCACAGCCGGAAGTTGCAAGATAGCTGCAAGAGAACATCAAAACTCACTGAATATGTTCAAATGTCCCTTATAAAGTAGATTTTAGCCAACAAGAAATCCAAGAGTAAGCGCTAATGAAAGGACGCTGCTTCTTCTACGTGCCGGTGTGAAATTTCTTTCTTTAATTAACCATATATCTGTATATTCGATTTGAAAGCACAATTGAACATTTTTCTTTGTGAAAAATCTTTTGAGATCTTATTGTAGACTTCATCAAATGAAGATAGTTGATCTCCATTAGCATGGACCAAGCTAAATTAGAGATCTGAAGGAGCACTTAAAGGAATTGTAAGTTAGCCAGATATTAAATAGATCTGTTACAGTAAGAAGTCCATGTGTGCAATAAATATAAAAAGGGGCGGAGGGCTCATCAGAAGAACTCTTAGGGTAGATAGAGAGAACCCTCCAATCCCTAATCTCTAATTTTAAGGTATTATCAAGAAAGAGCCCTCTAATCTCTAACTCTCTAAAAGAAAAATATTCAGTTGATTTTCATAATTATTCAAGCTTGATCCAACGGAAAATTAAGACAAGCCTAAGTCTTAATAGATTCTAAAAATAATAGACATTCATATAAGAATATCAATAACATTATAACAACTTCTGAAAACAGATGATACTCTATTAGGAATACCATCAATAGATAATAAATATATGGACTCCAGAGCTTACCCATGACATTGTGATATTGAAATTCTAGTGAAATATTGACTTGACAAACAAGGAAAATGCTAATTCAAGAATTATAACTTGACAATTAGGAAAAGTACTAAATTCAGCAACCAAAATATATGGACTCCCAAAACACAAAATTTACAAAACCAATTAAGCAGCCCATCACTACTCATGATTAGATCTTTATGCAATATATTAGGAGTTAAATCTTCAAAAAGTAATTCTACAAATTATTCATGTTAAGTTTTTGTGCAAAAGGCTAATATGTCATCAGCACAATTTCCCACAGGATTCACAGCACACCCCAAACTATCACATGTTTCTAGTGCAGATGTCTTGTTCAAACTACAAAATAGGAAGTGATGGTGAATTTTAAAGAAAACGAAGCCAACTCTAAAGTTGGTGCCCTTCATACACATCACTCTGAAGAATAGGGATTGGAATAATTAGTATTGAAAAAAATGCTTCAAAGTGAAGGTAGCAATTTTGTATTGCATCATTACATTTCCTTCTAGAACAGGAGACTGAAAGAATGCCCTAGCTTCGAATGAACAGTAGCACCGACCAAGAATGAAAACAGCCAAAAATTCAATTGTGAAAAATTCTTACTGTATGTCCCATCCTGTGCACGAAACCATTGTCTTGAAAAGACAAAATCTTTTCTTGATTGCCATCTGCAAAACATACTCATAATTTAACGTCTCCGAATAAGAAAAGCATAAACTAGGAAAAAGGCAGCTTTTCCACAGGGAAAATAAAATCAATTTGTCTGACACATTGTTGTTACTCTTAGGAAGATTCCATCCACATCTAAATGATATATACAAATAGGACCTATGCATGGTGAGTGAATTTGAGCAAATGCCCAGCTTTTCAGTAAGCAGTATGAAGTTTTAGTTATAGAAATAATGGTGAAAATGTGAAGGAGCTTGAGCATCTCTTTCATATTCCAGAATACAGAAGGTGAAGGAAGCAGAATATCTAGTGTGGTGTTAGACTACAGATCAAGCATATTAAGGTTAGCATCACAACTATTTGATCTAAAAGCTTAATTTTATAGATATAGCATGGGCTATTATATTAATTGTGTAGCACTCCCCTTTACTTGTGGGCTACGTCTTTGATTTTGACAAAGGCCCATCAAGTGGATCGCTTAATTTTTTAATGGGGTTGAATTGAGCACGCAGGAGTTCGAACTCTTGACCTCCTGTTTTAATACCATATTAAGGTTAGTACCACAACCTTTTAATCTAAAAGTTTAAGCTTACAGATATGGTAAGGACTGTTATATTTATTATGTAACAAAGCACATAGAAGACATTTTGCAAACGGTGAGAAACACAAAATACAAGACAAGAATATAAACCTAAACTAAGATGGTTTGGATTGGATGTGCTTTTTATTCTAGGCACAGGTGAGTCACTGCAACTTCTTTTACTGTCTGCACTGGGAGTTTTCTAGGAGAAAGCTCCATAACACTGTAAACTGGCACTATAAAACAAATCCCTTTTTATATACAACCACAAAGTAAGGCTTAGAGCAAACTTCATCAGATGATACTCTATCCAGAAAATAATTCTGCTGGTAACATTGATAAAGAGCACCTCACACCAGATAATCTGATTTAACCATATCACTGATGATAAAAATGGTCAAATGCCACTGGGAACGTGAACATAATGCAGAGTATGCTCTAAGGAGCAAGAGAGGGCTTCCATCTATTTTTTTGGGTAAATAGGGCTTCCATCTATTACTTAGCAAGTAAGACATTTTTTATCACCATGAACCACCACCAAAGATACCTGGTTAGATACCTCGGATTAAATGTACCATAGACAACATCATAATGTCCATCATAAGAATCTATCAATTCCAAATCACCAGTGAAAGTGTCCCACCTGCAATTAAGTCATTAAAAAGATTAGATCCAGCAAAATAAGTTACAAAATTAAGGAAAAAGATGTGATGCATCTTACTCGTATCTCCTATGCCGATCAAGGGCCAAAACCACTTCAAATACAGTGTCCGCACTGGCATCAACAACACCAACAGCCTTTACAAGCGCACCTTTCCCTGTCTATAGATTAACAAGCATCAACCTGATTTAATTTTGCCAAAAAGCCATGATACTAGTTTCAGCTGTTTTCCATATAATCAATATTTCACATTATAATTAGACATACCCAGGTGGTGAAATAATATATGTCTGCAAGCAGCCTATGTGTGTAAGACATGCATGTGTAAATAATTTCTGCATCCAGCAAGGACATTTAAAGAACTATCTCTTCACACCAGAGGATTAAAAACCCTATACATTTAGCCTACTGTTGCAAATGGTTTTGTCCTTTTGTAGAAGCACGTGTCAAAGAGAGTAAAAACATTGCAATAATCAAGATTGCACTGTCTACTTGACAGCTCTAGAGGCATTTGTGATGTTGTGTAGTCTCTATTGCACTCACCCACCCACCAACCCCCACCTCCTTCCCCCTTTTTTTTGACCTAGTAGATTAAATAAATGCATAGAACTTCCTCTGTAAGACCAAATTTCATGAATTGAACCATATACCATGTCTCGTGACATTACACAAGCTAAAGACCATTTACATCAGTTGCTTTTACAAAACATCTTTTCCACAGGTATTATGACAATGGAGATGACACTCCAAAAAATTAAAAAAAAAAAAAATCTTGAAAGTACTGTAATCCCAGAATTTTAGTCAAGAAGAAGCAGGATAGGGAAAGCTACAGTATCTAAGATGGATACCTTAGAATCAGCATTGTCCTCCAAGATTCTTACACCTGGAAACAAAAAATTAGGACTCAGAAAGGGAGTGTTGTAATTCCTTTAGCACAAATGTCAAAAAATGATGAAGGTACTACTCAGTAATATCTGGAAGGACTATGAGAAACTACCATTTATAATACAGACACATTTCCACTCATGCGCATCAACGGCATCTCCTGCATCTCCCCCGTAATAGCCCTCAGGCCTAGCACCCAAGCTTGAGGATTTACGGAGAAGCATCTCTGGACCTGTAAGGCATGAAAGTCGTTGGAAGAAAATAAGACATTGTACTTCTCAAGTAAGCTGGGAGATGTCCAAGATCTTGAAATGCTAGGAAAAACATAGACTAAAATGCAAAGTTCCCGAAATAAACAAGGAAAAAAGTTTGAGAAAGGAAAATTTATCATGGCACTCCACAAGTTTATCCCATGTTCTGCTGGAGTGCATTTGTTTCATTTAAAATACACAACCATTGAGGCATGATAAGCAAAAGCACCTAGCTTTGGAACCAGATTTCAATGAGTAACTGATAAAACATCTATTTTCTTAGTCATTTATTGATTTACTTTAAATAAAAGTGCTTAGTAAACAAAACCAACAAAAAGTTAGCACAAGCATATCGCCTCACCTTGGCCTATTCTGATGAGCTTCTTTAATTCATGAGCGTAGCGCCTAACTCTTGGCCTATGTCCTTCTAGATTTATCCTTCATAATACCAAATGAACTAGCATAGGTAAGGTGGTTTTGAGTGAAGGGCTGATATTGCAGAAAATAAAACTATGCCAAGGTGGACTAATCTGTAACATATTTGATAAACTAAAACATAAGACATCACAACCTTAAACTAAAACATAAGCTATCACAACCTTCTTTTTATTCAGATTTTCCAAGTTACAGCTTTTTTTTTTTTTTTTTTGGGGTATCAACTCTTCAAAGATATCATAATAGCACCAACTGTGATAAAACTAACAATCCAAGAATATATTTGGGGAGAAACATATCTCTTCCTAGGCAAAAGCCACTTAAAATATGTGAAAGGTGACATTCACATGACATTTTAACAACCAACAAACGCAAATCTCTTGTCAAAGACAAGGGTGAGTTCCGTGGAACTTTTCAAGTGTCTCTTAAACAAACTCTTGTTGCATAAGTTTCTATGAGGATTTTGAAAAAACTCATGTTGACTTGTTTCTTCTTTACTCCTCTAGTACTTTGTCTTCACTTATACCTTCTTGTCTTGGAGAAAGGGGGGAAAAAGTTATAGAGAGCTGAGCATGATTGCAACTTTCAAAATTTGAATACCCATTAAAAACCCCTTTAACCAATTCTTTTTCAACTCCTTGAAGCCATCTGTCGTCATCCTCTTTCTTCCAAGTATTCCCACTAATAACAATGCGGGCAATTAGAAAAGATGAATTTTTTTTATGGCAAGACGGAGAAGGAATTATCCCAAGAATTTGACTGTGACAAGCTCATGATCATCAGTTCATTGTTGAAATCCCATAAGGCCTCTTAAGCACTTTTAGATGCCATGTTCCCTCTACCAATTACTTCTCCGCCCCATTAAGGGAAGGCAATGCAATTGCTTCCATGAAATGCTTCCTATACATGGACAAAAACTCATATATATATATACAAATAACCAAGTATCTCATAGTCATAGAAAGTATAGAGCTACTTCAACTATTTTCACAGGATGTTTTAAACAGGCAGCTAATATAGATGATATATGTCTACACCAAAAGTAATTATAAAGCAGAGAAGTTATTTAGATCCTAACAAACGATCTAATGGATATGGTCATTGTATCTAGACTAAAGATAAAGGAGCACATTATAATCATTTTAAAAAAAAAAGGGCATACTCTGTCTCGACATTCAACTTGTTTCTGGCACTGCCACCTCTCATAAGATCAAATGCCGCCTGCCCATATTAAAGACCAATAAGACATAGGACCTTGTGCTTATGTTCACAAAAACAAAGTCTATCAAAATGCTATGCCTTAGGATCTTAAAAGACAAGTCTCTGCCACTGCAAGAATTACGTTACCAACTTGCAATTTACAGTGTCATATAGAAACGCATTAAAATATATGGTAAAAGGTACATATTTTATTTCTCAAAATTTCATATTCCCAAAATTGAAGATATTTTTTAAACCTGCTGTTTGGCATTGTCAAATGCCTCCATCCATTTCCTAGCTTCTCCAGCCGTAGCACAAGCAATCTTCAAGCAGAAAGACAAATGTTTACAATTAGTTTCAGCTACAAAGAAGGGCTTAACATAACTAGAATAAGAAAGATCAGTTCAGCCAATGTGAACATAAAATAAAGGGTAAACTAAATTTTACATATCTACGTTTTGTAACTTCACAAGCCATGTTTCATTTTTAACCCTTTGCAGTACCTGTGTTTACTCCTTCATCTAACTACTAATTTTACATAAAATAGAAGAAGAAGAAGAAGAAGTAGGAAAAGAAGAAGCATTTTGCTGGATTTTGTAGACGAAGAAGAAAGAGAAAATTTCTGGATAAAAATTAGCTCGCGATGCTCAGAAGTGGAGTCCAAAAAACTGCCATTCTTCAGTCCAAAGTGCAGGAAAATATTAGGTTTTTCAATTAGGGATTTGAGCATGGAATTTTCAATCTAGGATTTGAGAATTGGGGAAGAAGACTGACCAGGTTGTGTTTTCTAATTTTGATGTTCTTCCTTTTAGTTCCAACAGCTAACAAATGCTTAAAGGATGCAGCAAAACATAGGTATGCGAAGATTCAACAATGAAATCACAAGTGTATAAAGTGGCAAAAGGTGAAAACACAAATATATAAAGTGCAATTTATCCTAATACAAATAGGAAAAGAGAAAAAGGAAAGAAAAGGAGGAGGACCAAAGAATCTCATCTTGGGATAAGACACATCAAGACAAATTTGCTTCAGGTAAACCAGCACAGACATTACAATGTTTAAGAATCAGATAACAATATGACTGGAGGAATTTTCCCAACTCTAGTTGGAATTATGCATTTTGTTTCACAATTAAATTGAACAATAATATGAATCTTATGCAAATGCCACTTGTAGAGAACGAGTTATCATCACAGCATTTCCTCACACTAAAGATGGCTTATGGATTTCCTCTGCAAGGTTGATACAACAGCATTACCTCCGGGTACATGAAGAGCTAACACAAGAGGACCAAATGGCTTCCACAATTCATAAATTGTGTCAACCCTCCACTTTTACAAACACATCAGAGGGAACTTAGCATCTAAAGATATTTCTTATTTCACCAAGTAAAAGCTCGGTCCTTCCAATGTAGCCAAAGGCTAAAAGCGCACTCAAGATACACAGCTTGAAATTGCCTATGGCAAGAGGCGCAAAAAGCATATGCCTAAGTAAACTGAGGCACTAGTTAATTGGAATGTGCGTATATTTAAATGCAAAAATATACTATATGATATTCCCTTTAATGTTTATAATTTTATTACTACATATAATGTGTAATTTAAAAGAATTTGAGATGTATTATCCTTCATTGAAGATACATTTTATCCATAGAATATAAACAAAATTCTAATAGTAAATACACTAGTTTCAAATATGATTATTAATACAAATAGGACTTTATTTGCTTTCCAAATCAACAAATAATAAGGGCAATGTGTGCAAATGAAACTTCAAAGATAGATGAATATTCAACTTCGAGAATGGAATAAAAGAAGCTAATGGGTTCAAAGCACAATTAAAATAGCAACAATTCATCAAACACATTAGATTAAAAATTAAAAAGAAAAAAGTTCAACATGAGGGTAGGTGATGTGGAATGTGGAACAATGGGGTAGGTGGCATGTGAATCTAATAGTAAAGCTCATTAGCACAATTTATCTTGTCACTTGCCATTTATATCACAAAAAATACTCGAAAAAATCGATCAAGTACAAAAGTTTGCACATATTTTGCTGAGACGCTCACTTTTGTGCCTTAGGCGAAAAGGCAGGCACCCTTTTCAAGTCACCTTAACTAGCTGCCCATGAGAATCCAATGCCCCGAAAACCTAAGGGCTCCTCCGCAAGGTTGTCCACGGAGGGTGAGCCAGGGCCTAAGATCAGGTCAAAAGGCATAATTGATGGACAACATGTGAATATTCCTATACTATCCCTTGTTGGTCTCGAGGGACGGAGGAGGCTAGGTTAGCCGAAACATGGTTATCGGTTCAAGGTACACTGTTCGCCTCACCTCATCAAGCAACAACTCAACACTGGGCCATTCACAATATAGGTTTTGAAAGGATTAAAGACTTCAGAATATTTGACTGCTTAATAAGCCCCTTGGATGCTTCTGTTTACAATACATTATGCAAGTTTTAGGATCCACACCATAATACATTAATTCATCTCAAAAGCATAACTTAAAGTATTGGCTTGGACCTTGAAAGAATATGACATTGCCATTGCTACTAAAATCAAATTTGGCTATTGAGCACTGAAGAGGGAAATCCATCCAAAAGAATTACTAATAGAAAAAATGACTTTGCTTAAAGACTGAACCCTGGTCTCAAGACTCTCAACCATCTACCAGCATCATTTAAAAGTATGAGAAAAGATGCTCACTTCTCCTTTCTTTGTCTCATCCAGTCGATTGGAAAACCGTAGAACATAGACATCCTACACAAAAGAATGAAGTTTTGATGAATAAGCAGGTTTTCTTTAATGATCAAACGAAAGCTCTACTTAGGGGCCAAAATCTCATTCATTATCCACAAGTCAACAATATACATTTAATTTGAGATGGGTAAGATCATCTCATTTAGCCTTTCTACTAGTCACGATATCACTTTTTAGAAGATTTTCTTCAATGGTTCTCTGTAAAAGGTTAACACAACTATAAAAAGGAATATATCAAAACCTAGAACGACTTTTTACTTGTTGCTAGATCCTTCATGAACAGGCCATTAACTGTTGTTTGGTAGCTGGAACTCATTTAAGTTTTTTTTTTTTTTTTTTTTTAAGGAAACTCATCAAGATACCCGAATTCATTATTTATCCATCCATGGAAATACAGCTTGACTTTATTTGTGTGCAACATGAAATCCCTCTCTAAATGCAATGAAAATTTCAATTATTTTTACCTATTTGTGTTCTCTTTGCTGCTTTTGAAACATGAAAATCCCCAACAAACTACTATTGAAAATAACAATGTGGATGAAACCTCACCCCACGGTCGACCCTGCGGCGGCCTTGTTCCTCCACCAAGAGTGAGGGCCCTATAACACCCCGCCTTATTGGTCTCTGCATCAGGAAGAAAGTAGATGTTATTGTGTTATCTCAATCAAACATGAAAATATGTGCAATTTCATTTGGCGTAGGAAATTATCATCCACTTAACAAACATACCACATAAAACAGAGGTGCAATTTACTCAAAACCCCATACACAGGGTGATGCCGCACATTGATACTTTTAAGATATATGACTTTGTATTTCCTGACAAATACATATTCCCCTCACAAATGGTTAGGTAAAATGTTAGAAAATTCAAAGGAAAAGGATGAAATCCACATGTAGGATTCAACTACTCATGGGTCCACCCACTAGTTTCTTTTGAGAGGCATGTTGTTGCCACATACAGTATTAAGTGAGCTGAAGGACCAAGAGACTTTTAACAGCTGGCCAACCACCTACCTTCATCATATGTAGATTTATCAGTATATCTGCTGTGATGATTACTTCCTTGCAGGGGTATAATACTAAACAAATGTTCCCCCTTGCTATTAAAATTTATTTCTAAACCAAAGAGAGAATTATGGCCCGATTATATAGAAGTAACAGAGAGGGAATACAATAACTATTCCTAAAATAACATTTACCATTTTAAACATCTGCTCCTCCCATATACAGGTTTATTGAACGAGCTCATTAACATTTGCACTTTACTACAGTACAGGTTCTTCATTGCTAAGCTCATGATATCCAAAATCCAAGATCGACTACTTGTAACTGCACTGTCCTGATCCAACTCCAAGTTGAAATATTGTACAAGATAACACACCAGACCTTGACTAATCACGACTGATTCTTCACAAAAAGTGAAATTTACCATCTAAGCAACTGCCTCCACCCACATGTAGCATTATTGAATGAGCTCATTTAACGTATGCACTCTACCATGGTACAAGTTCTTTATGCCTAAGCTCATAATATCAGAAATCCAAGACGGACTACCTGTAATTGCACTATGCTGATCCGAATCCAAGTTAAAATATTGCACTAGATAACACATCAGACCTTGACTAACCACAAATGATTCTACACGGTAACTTTTCGATTTCAGATAAAAATGTTGGTCTTATTTAAATAGTATACAGCTTTATACACCCAATAAACAACCACCTCTACGGACCCAGGATGTGAAATCAAAGCCACATTCACTAGTGGCTATCTACTATTCCTACAAGTTTAACTTTTCTATGCCAAAAGGAGACAGAGGAAATATTATTTGTGCAGTGAACAAACTCAATTTTCATCTAGATTCTACAACCATACAAGCATAAAAGACAAACAAAAACAACAAAATACTTAAGTATCCATCCAAACCAACTCCAATCAATAGTTCAAATCCACGAACCAAGCACAGCAACATACCGGTAATGATCAAAATCACAACCATACAAGAGCTAAAACACCATCAAAGAAGCAACGATACAAAATAAACCCAAATCAGTTTCGTTTAGCTAACTCCAGAATAAATTAATCCAACTACATGTATATATATAACAGTGAAAAAGATGAGAGAAATAAAAGGTGCTCACAATGCCAGGATTTTCATGAGGATCACGTTTGTACATCTCCACATACTTGCCTCTAATAAACAAGAACCTTAAATGACAATACTGATGCCCAATTGAATTAACACCTAGATGAAAAACCCATCCAAAATACGGAAATCCACCCTCTTTATCGCTAGATGCACTGCTCTCCGACCCAGTTCTCTTATGCAACGGCGAATTTTCCATCCCCCTAAAAACACGTCCGACCAATACCGTCCCTTTATTTGTCTGAGCTCAAAGTCCCTTAAAATGGGAATAGAAAGGTATCGACCTTGAGGACGATCACCACATGAATACCAATTGGGTAATGGCAATAAGAATGACATCAACTCCGAGAATATTTCTTTCCATCTGGAATGTGCTCATCAGCCCTTTTTTTTGGCGAGGGAACTGGTGCAGTGTCATCCATTTTGTAGGTGGGATTTGAACCATAAGATTTGGCTTGTGGGCCCTCTAATAATTTTAATAAAAAGGGCGCTTTTCCATTTTTTCTTTATAGGATTGGCTTTCTAAGTGTAGTTTTATTAGGGAAAAGGAAAAAAATATTATTAAAATTAAAAAAAATTACGAAAATGCCATTGGGACGAATTTAATCCCAGAAATAGGCAACACGGCCTCGTCTCTTGAAGAGACGAGGTTGCTCCGCGTGTGACCTCGTCTCTCGAAGAGACGAGGTCATTAGTTAGTGACCTCGTCTCTTCAAGAGACGAGGTCTGCGCGGATAAACTACAGCCGCGCGCCTCTTTCCCCATTTCCCCCAAATTCGAAAAACTAAAACCCTAATTCCCAATTCTCTCGATCGGCATTGGTAGATTCTCCACGGCTTCTTAGGTTTTTTTTGTGATTGGGCAATCTCAGAGCCCCCAGACGGTGTCTACATTGCAATTTGTGGGTTGGAGGAGCGATACGCGCGATAAATCACCGAAATCCGCCGGCGAAATTTGAGGTATGATTTTCGTGATTTTTGATTTTTTTTGTTAATGAATGTTGCTACATTGTTCAATGGTGATAGTATGTGCTGTTAGAATCATTAATTGTGCAATTAGTAAGTGAAAGGATTTAATCCGGTTGTTGTATGTTATATAGATAGATACATACGTATACATATATGAAATTATTGGGAAAAAAAAAAATATTGTGATTAGTTGTTGGATAATTTTTTTAGGAAGTGCAGTTGGGAAAATAATTTAAAATAACTTGTAATGTCGGCAACGGGTATTGTTGAGCGATTCCAATACGGTAGAAAATTTTCTAATTATATGGATACATATATATATATATATATTTGTACATTGGGGGGTAAAAAATTAATGTAGTTATTGGTTGTTGGAAAATTATTTTAGGAAATGTAGTTGGGAAAGAAATAAAAAAATAACTTGTAATGTCGTGAAGGGGGTGTATTCAGTACTGTAGTGTTGGTTTATCATGGAAATGTGCGGTGAAAAAAAATAATGTTTGTAGGAAATCAGAGTTTCTTAGGAAAAAAAAATAGAACTTTGGAAATTTTGCATTTGGAATTTGATTGAATATTATGAGGATGAAACTCATAAGTGTGATTTTGCGAATTTGATGCATTGAAGCTAATTTTAATGAGATGGCAGGATTGTTGAGGAAATGGATAAGGCAAAGTTCATACTGTATGCTCATGGTAATATTGTACAAGAGGATGATGGTTTTTGTTATGATAAACGGCCGGTTGCTATGGTCAGTATTAGTAGGAATTCAACATATGAGCAGATAGTGGAGATTATTTGCAATAGATTAAAGGTAAATAGGTGTACACATCGGGTGGAGCTATATCATAGGGTAGCTATTGGAGATAGGACACTACGTATGATATTATTCCAGTGACCGATGATGATGCGGCGCATGAGATGTTGGTGTACACAGAGGGATCAGTGGCTGTTTATGTGCAGATATTTGAAAATGAATTGTCACAGGTACCCGCAGGGGATAGGGGCATTGATAGAAATATTGGAAGCCAGGGGCTGGTAGACTCAAACTCAACCCCAGCTCAGACAATAGGCAGTGCACAACTGGAAATAGGTAACTTTGAATTTTGTGGCGGTACTTCGATAGGTGGTGATGATATGGAGGCTGTGCAAGACTCATCAGTAAGTGAATCCAGTGACGACTATGATGATGAAAATGATAATGTGGAAGTTTTTCCACAACAATATGCTTTGCCTGATGTGCAAAGAAGGGAAAATAGCTGGGACCGTTTCATTGCTCCTACTGATGTTGATGCAATAGGGAGCTCAGTGGCAGTTCCGTTTTTCAATGCTGAAGTTGGTAGTACTTATGCAGCATACGATGATGAGCAGGAAATGAGTGCTGGGAATTGGAGCTTCAGTGATGAATTTAAGGTTGGGATGCGGTTTGAAACCAAAGATCATCTCATCCGGGCTGTTAAAATGTGGCACGTAAAGAACCACTATAACTTCAAGGTGGTGGATTCGGATCCAAGGTCATGGGCTGTGAAATGTACCGATATCCACAACAGAGGTTGTAAGTGGAGACTGAGAGGCAGTTATAAGAAACACGGTGGCTGGTTTCATATCACTAAATTTGATGGGCCTCATACCTGCTTGGATGAAATCACTGGACAGGATCACTCTGAGTTGGACTCCACCAGCTTGTCTAGGGCCATAATATTGGAGATCCGCAATTCTCCAGATGTGAGGGCGAAGGATCTCCAAACGAATATATTAAAGGAGTTCGGATATAACGTTCACATAAAGGAATTCGTGAGGCAAAGAGAAAGGCAATTGAGCAGGTGTACGGTAGTTGGGAGTCGTCTTACGTAGAGCTCCCGCATCTACTAAATGCAATTACTGAGGCAAATCCAGGAACGAAGGTCGATTGGCAAACTCAAGATTCAAATGCAGCCGGCCACGTGTTCTTGGATAAGCTTTTTTGGGCATTCGGTCCTTGTATCGAGGCGTTCCAGTATTGCAGGTATTATTGTAATAATGCTTTAGTTTTGTTACACCTGATTGATATTCACTGACTATGTTATATACTTTTAATCATTGCAGACCCGTGATCACAGTTGATGGTACCTTCCTGTATGGCAAGTACAAGCACAAATTGCTTATTGCAGTGGCAGTAGATGGTGCAAATCATATAGTCCCATTGGCCTACGGGCTAGTGGATGAGGAGAAGGCGGAAACCTGGGGTTGGTTCCTTGCAAAAGTGTTGGAACACGTCATCAAAGACCGATCCAACATTTGCTTGATATCGGACCGCCATGCGGGTATCAAGAGTGCGGTGGAAGGTGACAATGCGCCAAGGCCTACAGGGTGGCCTTGGCGCTGGTTACGCATGCGATTGTTGTGGGCAGCAAGGCCACAACAGAAGGAGTTATCCAAACGGGGGATCGATGGGTAGTGTACCAACGGGGCGGTCGAGTCGTAGTGGTAATTCTTTATTTCCATATGTTCTATACACTGTATTATTGAGTCATGACTGACGTTATGTTTGTTGTGCTTGTTTATAATCCATATTTGTTGTCAATAACAATATCTCCTCATCGTTTCTTCGCAGATGGATCCCGGACCGCTCGATAGTTCATTACTGACGCAGCAGCCTGTACATAGGTCCACTCTAGCGTGGGATGGGCAGGTCAGTTCATTTATCTATTTTATTGATTCCAGTTTTGTTTGATGCGGTGTTTATGATTTTTGATAAATATGTTCACTTTGTTGTAGGAGCATGAGGTACTACATTGTAGGCGCAGAGAGGCCAGGCTCAGGCGACCTGCTGGTATACCTACAGACGTGGACGAGCGCATGGTGCCATTCCTGTCGCAGGCAGGGTTCATAGGGGCGGCTCAGATGCCCTTCATTCAGCTGGATTGGCATCTGATTACTGCATTGGTCGAGCGATGGCGCCCAGAGACGCACACGTTCCACATGACCACGGGAGAGTGGACTGTGACACTACAGGACGTTGCTATCCTGACGGGCCTCCCTGTGGATGGATTGGCCGTTACTGGCACGGCTCGCATGGATTGGCCAGATTTGTGCGAGGATCTATTAGGAGTTCGGCCAGTCCCCGGCGTCGACATGGATGGAGGTCGGCTGAAGATGTCGTGGTTAGATAGCCACTTCACCGACCTACCTGAGTTTGCTGATGACGTGATGATCCGACGTCATGCTAGGGCATACATTCTGTTGCTGCTTGGGGGATTTATTGTCGCAGACAAATCCTCCAACTACGTTCATCTTATGTACCTCCAGCTGCTCCGAGATTTCGAGCGAGCAGGGCAGCACGCATGGGGAGCTGCCTGTTTGGCTTGGCTGTACAGGCAGCTATGCCTGGCTCCGACGTCGACACGGGGGACATGGCAGGACCACTAGTTGTCCTGCAGATATGGGCATGGGAGCACTTCCCCCACATTGCCCCGGTACGGCGACTGCTCACCTCTGTTACCGCAGGCCGCCCACTCATCAGTCATTGGGGTGCGACTTTCGACGTCACCCGTGTGTCGACCCACCTATTGATTGAGTACCGCGCCTCCTTTGATCGACAGATGCCACATCAGGTATGCGATAGATCAATTTTGATTTCCATTGCCTTCTACTCTTAAATTGCTATTGTACGGTCATTTTCTTATGCAGTACATCACTTTTGCTACTTCATCAGGTGGTGTGGGACCCATACAGCTCCATCCTGCCCGCCCTGCCACCGTACTGCCTGGTAGGCAACGACGTATGGCGTGCCCGGGTGCCATTGGTATGCTTCTACCTTGTCGAGCACTACTATCCGGACAGAGTGCTCAGACAGTTTGGTGGTTTCCAGGAGATACCAGCCCCCCCTGCTGATATGAGACCCCTCCATGAGATTGACATGAGGGGACGTTCCGAGTGGAACTGGCAGTCCGAGCACGCTAGATGGATTGCTGAGTGGGATGCTCGGCGTGATTGCATTGTACAGATGCCAGATTTGCCGGCTGGGACATCTGACGATTACTTCCAGTGGTATTATGCCATCACCCGACGCTGGATCGGTCGCACGGGAGCTATCATGCGATACATGGTACGGTCGCTGTCTCTGTAAGCTTTATATATACTTGTACTGACTTATAAGCTATTCACTGATATAAATATTTGCTATTACTCGCAGGCTGATTTCATTTCTAGCGTCCCTGACATGCCCCCAGAGCTTACTGCATCCACTGCACGAGATGTCTGTCGTGTAGTGGATGAGTTTATGGGGCTGAACTTCAATGATCCAGTGCCACCAGCTCCACCAGCAGCAGCAGGACAGGGTGACCCACAGCCTCATACCTTATAGAGACGACATCCATCTAGAGAGAGGCGTGGGCTGGGACGGGGACGGGTCGGGGCCGAGCTCGGGCTCTAGGTATACAGATCAGAGATCAGCCTGAGCCGTCCGACCTACCTCCGTTCGATGACTCTGGTCCTTCCCAGGTCATTCATGACGGGGCTGGCCCATCTTCCACTTCTTACGATATGGGGGACACCCCCATGCCAGACCCGTCATCCAGTGACTTCCACACTCCCCTGGCTCCACAGAAGAGGCGACCATCGCCATCTCATGATATGGGGGAGGGCCTTACACAGGTCGAGCCAGACCCTGTCCCATTCCACCAGTACAGTGCTGCTACGGGAGAGGAGCCCGCTCCAGTTACAGAGACTCGCCCATATTCCCCGCATCCTCATCATCAGCGTACCCCATTCCCGAGGACATACGTGAGGCGGGGTAGAGGCCGAGGAAGAGGGAGCAGGGCCACACATCAGCAGGAGGAGTAGTGGACGACAGATAGATTTTTCTTTTTATTTTCATTTTGTATGTAGCTTTTTCTTATTTCATTGTATTATTCTTGTATGTATAGATCGTACTCATTTTCTCCTATTCATTCTATTAGAACAATCACTGTACATTTCATTCTATTTCATTTCCTACTATGTATTATGACTCTACGAATACTCATATTTTCATTGCACTGTCTATGATTGGGATTGGGAATGTGAGTTTCGATTGGGCTTCGAAACACTGTAGTTTGTTAGTTTTTTTGGCCATGTTGGAGGACGGTTAATGGCTTTTATCGCTGTTTATATTTGTATTTGACAGGTTTTTACAGGTTTTTTATGTAAATTTTTTCTTTTTCATGAAAGAAAATAGGATGGTGGGGATTTTGGCCTGGCCTCGTCTCTTGAAGAGACGGGCTCTCCTTGGCCTAACCTCGTCTCTTGAAGAGACGAGGTCACACGAGCAACCTCGTCTCTTCAAGAGACGAGGCCGCCTCTTTCATTGGCCTCGTCTCTTGAAGAGACGAGGTCAGGCACTAACGACCTCGTCTCTTGAAGAGACGAGGCCGTGTTGCCTATTTCTGGGATTAAATTCGTCCCAGTGGCATTTTCGTAATTTTTTTTAATTTTAATAATATTTTTTTCCTTTTCCCGTTTTATTAGAGTTATTTAACATGAGACGGTACTTGGCAATTCAAAAAAGGGTTGTTAAGAGAGCTATTTGACATGAAAATTTATATATGGGTTTTTAACTCTTTTTCTCTTTCTTATTTTTATTTTGTAGAATATAACATATGTCAATTAGAAAATATTTTTAAAAATTATTAAGTATCTCTTTTAAGAATTCCCCAATAAAAGAAATTACTAAAAAAGCTGCTTAATATGAGAATTAATACTTAATATGTTGATATAGATTGTAAAGCAACTTACGAATAACGAAATTTTCACTTTAAATCTTTTTATGGAGTTATAATTTTCGCTTTAAATCTTTTCATGGAGTTATCCATGTAAGTTTAAAGACTTAAAACTACTTACAAGCTATTTCATACTGATATATGACAAAGATTCTTTTGAGCTAATGGAGAAGCAATTGAATTTGAATTTTAAAATATTAAGATTGAGGATTTTTTTTTATTAATTACAATAAGGAAGGAGGATTTCAACATAAATTTTTTTACGTAAAAGACTAGATAAATATCATTAGACCACAAAATCATTATCATTAAGTTTGAGTTTTAAAACATTCAATTCAAGTGCTACTTTAATTTATTCAAAATTTTTATATATTTTCTAAAATATTTACATATCCTATATTTTTTCATTTTTAATACTTATTTTTGTAATTGTTTTATTCCTTTAGTCTCATTTATTATGTCAACATCAAATAGAGTATGAGTTTATTGAATACTGATTCAAGTAGACTTTAAATTTTAAAAAAAAGTATAACTAAATTGAAGTCTAAGTCAAGTTTTAAGTTTTTCATTTGAATCAATTTTTTGCTGAAAAGGATATTGCCTGAGGTTTTCATTTTAATGGAATTGATCATCCAAAAATACTGCCTCGACTTATTCATAGCCTACATTACTTATAATTTTGACATTTATTTTAAAAGCCTTTGCACATCGATTTTGATGGTTAATAAGTCGGCAAACAGAAGACGGAAGGTGACAGGGAGCTTTGAACAAGATCGACTTTCTGCAACGTGACACGTGTGGACAGCTTTTGTCATTATTGAAACTGGGATGCAGTGATCAGCGAATTACATAACTGGTTTGTCATTTCAAACCAATCAAATCCATATTATTTTATGTTTAATGCATTACTACGTGTCCAACACAACGTCAATATTTTATTAAAAAAAAAAACTGTTTTTAATATCTAAATTTTAAGAAAATCAATAATTAAGTAATTAACTTTTAAAAGGTATAATTTCATAACTATATCGTGTCTCCTTTTCACCACCGTTATTAACATTATTAATGATGTTATCTTATGTGGATAAATGTACCAATCACAAAATGACACGTGTCAATTAATTTGAAAAAAAAATTCCCTTCTTCTCTTCTCTTTACCTTCTCTCTCTCATTTCTCTTTCCTCTCTCTATACTCTCTCTCTTCCAAAGCTAGACAAAAGCCCAACTCCAACATTACCGTTATCTTTACACCACCGCCGTCTCCATACCTTCTCTCTCTCTATGGTCGAATTAGGCACAAAGTTCAAGGCATCAACTTGCAATGAGAATGGGTGACACGGTGGCTATGAGTTAGTCATGGTCTCAACAAATATTGCAACTTGACTCGGTGATTGAATGGTGCGACTCAGTTTTTATTTGCAAGTTTGGTGAGAGAGATGGTCTTTGTTAGTGACGATGATAACAGTCAAATTAAGGAAGGAGATGGACGAACTTGGTTTGTTCCATGATGAAGACAAATGGTTCACAATGGAGATGGTTGGGTTTTCGGTCGCCATGGTGATGCCATGTTGGTTTCTATTTTTGTGAGATAAAGACGATGTGTTGGTTTATGATAAATTATATATAAATTCTTATTTAGATTGGATTTTGGATCGGTTCAAATTAGATCGCTAATCCTGCTTTCTTCTCTTTCTTCTTAATCTGATCTTAAAAGATCTTTATATAAATTTTTATAAAATAGAAGAAGGACCATCGATATAAATTAGTCAGTTGATGCCCTCAGAAGTGGTTGAACTAACTCAACAAATTGGTCCCAAATGACATATTATAATCTAGGTCGAATAAATTTAAGAATATATAAATCTAAAAGGTTCTGAATCTTTCAATTAGCTTTTAGAAACTTCAATATATGGATGGTGAAAAGTATTCTAGTTAGATATACATGTCATTTGGCGGTGATGGTGTTGGTGGTTTTTTTTTCAGAGAGAGAAAAAAGAATTGGAGAGAGAGAAGACAAAGGAACAGAGAGAGAGATTTTTGTTTTTTTAACTAATAGACAAGTGTCAGAAAATTATTAGGGAATTTGTCCACATATGATAACATTATTAATGGTGTTAATAGGAATAGTGACAAAGGACACAAAACGTTCATTTAGGTGTGACATTGGTCTTTTGAAATGTTCAGGTACCAAATAGGGCTTTTCCTTTTTATAAAATATCATCATGGATTCCTTGAAAAGGTACTAAAGTTACTTAAAAATTTCAAGTACAACTTATAATTTGTTTCCATGTAGGGTTAATTAAATAGTATTTTATGTTATATCAAAATTTTCAAAATACTAATAGAAAACACATTTTACATAAAAAGTAAAGAAAATGAATATTTCAATTATATTGGAAATCCCTTCTTATTTTTTCACAATATCATCTATTATATTATAGGAAAATATTAAATTTGATATCCAAATTTTGGCAAAAAAAACATTATTAGGTACTTGCATTTTGGAATATTCAATTTAATACACAATTTAGCTTTATGTAGCTACCCACACTATCCATCCAAAAAGATAACATTTATAACTTTACATAATTCAATATATAAAAAGAGGATATAATTCCAAGTATTTATACAGAATTGCAACATTTTAAATTAATAGTATATCTTATAAAAATGTAAAGTGACCACCCGTGGTTGTGTAAAACCACTATTTTAAATTAAATTGTATTATACCATATTTTTAACAATTTATGATCTTATAATATTAATATGTTTATTGTGATAAATTTTTAAGTAAAATCTCTTACTTTTATGGAATTTTAAGTTCAACTATGCTTCTGCTTCTTTTGCAAATAAGTGATATTTATTGTATCTTGGACAAAGCATGACATTGGTTTGTAATTATTTAACAATTTTATTTAAGGACGCTTATCCATAAACAATTAATAATGTAAGAAATACCATTAATATATTTATATTGCTTAATAAAAAAAATGAAAAAGAAAAGAAAAGAATGAAAAATTAAAATAAAGAGAAAAAATCAATGCCTTGATTTACTTGTACAAAAGCTAAGGTTGCCTTATCTTGCTTATTAATAAGCAAAGGAGAGCAGTGAGTTACTACCAAAGTTTTCTATTATCCTTGTGTGGGAGCAAATAGATGCATAAAACTTTGAACCCAATCAATGGGATATCACAAATTAACTTGTGTTTCTATTTCCTTATTGGAATGTCCTACTTTGCTCATAAGAAGGCTAAGATCCTTTATGTGTGTTGTTAGATAAGGATAAACAGTAACTAAATGATTTTAAGACCCTTTTCATGAGCTAACCAGATATGTAAGCCTGTAAACTTATTCAATGGAATGTCTTAAATGTTGCCATGTTCTAAGTGTAAATAAGATAAGGTTATCCTATTATACTTGTCAACAAGCGAGGATAAGTGATCATTGAAGATTTTTAAAATCTTAGACAAGGGCTGTAAGCCACAAAAAATTTTAGCATTCTTAAGAAATAATTCTAGAGTTGGTATCGAAACCTATACCTTAAAAACGACCCAAGTTAAAACCAAACTTTAAACAAGGTCAAATACGAAATTTTATAACGGCAAGAAAAAGAGCACCTTCAAAAACAAAACGAAAATCCAATAATCATTCAACTCAAAATCCTTACAATGAACAACATATCCTGTCATGCCTCAAAGGGTACCCTAAACCTAACAGTCCGTCACACTCAATATTAAAGATTAAGTATGATAACCTTAGTCATTCCCAAAAGTTTCAATATTAGGTGTAAGGTGTGCTCTACAATTTTAGAGGACCATACTTTGAAATATGAAGCTTAAGAAGATACAATAACAAATTAAGAAATGAAAATCATAATATTCATTCATTCATAAATAATTTCTTACGAGACTTAAGGGCATTCCCCGGCAAACTATGCAAGAGTCCATTACAAGAAAATTTTCTATGAAGTCTACATCTAAGCTAATGTTAAACTTCATCTGAAATTCCTTAACCAAAAAGGGAAATACCTAGGTGCAAGGTCCTCATGGCTTTAACCACAAAAAGTCAAACTGCAAGAGATATCTATAAAGGTATAAACTAACAGGCTTAGTGAGAATTGTTTCTATAAGTAAATACTTGAGTAACAAAATTAAAACGAGTTATTTAAGCATTAAAGTAAAATGCAATACACACGTGAGCAAACAAGACATATGGTTTTTCGAAAACCATATGTTGAATGGATTTACGCCCGCAATTTGGGGTTTGGTAAGGATAATAAGTAATCTCAGACCGGGTCATCTTAGTTCATTCATGCATATCAAGTCTACTCGTGTTGAACCATGCTTTTGATTTACCACCAAGTATTGTTTTAATTCCTTGTCGCCAAGCATTTGCTTTTGATCATTGCCATCAAGCATTGCTTTCAACCGTGTTACTATCCTTTCACCCAAGGATAATAACCTCGTGCAATGTGACTCACTACGTGGTATGCATGAATCAATTTATTTAAGATATCATAGCATCATTATTGTCAATTTAAAGTGATCATAGAATTTCAGACATATCAATTTCTATACTAAGACAAGCACTCATTTACAATAAAATTCCTACCTCGATATTCTTAGTATTCTTTCATACAACTTTACATACATAACATTTTATTTTTTTTCTTAATTCTAATGCATCTACATGACAAGCACGATCAAGTGCAAATTTTAAGGAAATAAACTCACATTGCCAGGGCAATACTTCTTCCGATGGAAGAGTCGATCGAATAATCCACTTAGTCAAAATAACCCTTCGGATATAGATACTCTTCCTTGAGATCACCTAGTCAAGAAAAATACCCATAATGAGTATTTCTTGATAACCCTCTTGTAATTTGACAAAACTATGTCACAAGAATGTCAAAATTCGTGTAGAAAACAATTCCAACTTAAAACGGCGATAACTTGGTCATTTTAACTCGGAATTGTGCATATAATATACCGATTTCTACCTACACAAACAGTTCTATCCATTTCTAAAACTATTTTCATCAAACTAGGTTATTTAAGCTCCAAAATAGTAGCGACCAGATTCATCACGAAAATTCTCATCCCAAAGACAATTGTTTTCAAACATCAAATCATCCAAAAAATTACTTTGATAAATACTTATTTATCTATATAGTTGAAAATTTCCTTTTTATTAGATTTTAGCCTATATTTCATACATGTCAAGTATTTGTTGTGCAAACAAAATTAATTTAATAAAAACAATGTTAGTTAGAAGTTTGAAAAATCATAATTTACAAGAAATCCTTTTGTAAATTCTTTAAAAAATGAAGCTTTTGATTCTTTTGTTTTCAAATAGTATTTTATATTTATCTTACTATTTTCCTTGGTGACTTTTCATAAAAATGAATTTTTCCTTTTTGAAACTTCTAACACTAGAGTCACTTTTCCTATTAGTTTCCTATGTATTTTCTTTGACTATTATTTTGATCTTTTTAAATCTTTGTTTGAAAACTTACATTTCCTTTTTTATGGGGTTTCTTTTATATTATATTTTTAAGTAAAACATTTTTGTAACAAAAAATCACCTTCCTTAATTTTAGAAAACAACTCTATTACTACTATAATTATGGTTTTAGAAAAAGCCTTTCAAAATAGTGGTATTTCCAAAATTATAGTGAGTTCCTCCTAAGACTTTGAGAAAAAAATGGATTTCTTTTATTAATTTAAAAACTCTAAATTTCATTTAGAACTCTTCTTTGGTGACAAAAATCTCTTTTGCAAAAAGTATAGTTTAAACTTTGCGGTTTAGACAACAACCTTTATTTTACATGAATATGAGAATAATAACAAGCAAAATTATAGCAATAAAATAATAAATAAGATAATATAAGTCAAGTATTGAGAGTCTTAGCTTTGAATCAAGGCTCTCGAACTAAGAAATGGACTAGTCCTGAAAGAAAAGAAAATTATTTTAACTTGATGATAACAAGTCTAAGACTATAAAGACTAGTCTTAAAATGGCATGAAATAAATAAATAAATTACAAAGCATGAAAATAAATAAATAATAAGTGAGCTTATATGCTCTAAAGAATATATATAGATACATAAATATATTTAGTTAGATATAAATAAGAAGTTAGCATAACAACAATGATGTGAGCAAAGTATAATAACAACATAAAAATATAGTAATTGAAGTTCATGAACAAGAACAATACATGAACATAGTGTAGCTTCCATAACAATAAGTTTAGGAAACTCACACCATGGTCATATAAAGTTACATGACATGGTAGAAGTAATATGAAGAATGTTTATTACCTAAAAGATAAATGGTAGTGAAGAAAAGTGGTAGTGTTGGTAAGAACTTAAGAGGATTTTGGGAGTATGTAGAGAGGAAATTAGAGAGAGAGTTTTGAGAAGAAAATTTTAGAGAGTTTTGGTAGTAAATTTGTGAGTGGATGGAGTGTGAAAAAAATGAAAGATGAGAAGGGTATTTATAGGGAATGAGAAGTGAAAATTGTGTGATTAAAATAAATAAAAAAAAAAAAAATATATGAGTGAAAGAAGAGGGAGGGTGCCGGCCTTCCTGAGAAAGAGAGAGAAAGTTTTATTTTTTGTATTTTTTTAATTAAGTGTAATAATATGTAAGATAGATGTGATATAAAGTATATGGGAAAGGTAAAAAAGTGTAAAAAAAAAAAAAAAGGTATATAAGTGTAAGAGTAGATGGTAGAAAAAATAGAGATAGATGAATAGTATAGAATAATAATGAATAGTGTAATGTAAAGTAGATATGACTCATAAAATACCGGTAGTAAGAAAATATGCGTACAAATGCGATATCTGATTTTTTAGTTACCAAAAAATTATGAAACTGATATTTTTGAAAACCTTATGTTTTTACGAGTCTAACGGTATATTTGGAATATTTTTACTATTGCGAGCCTCGGGACACGTTTTTCGAAAACTGTATCCGATCGAATTTAAAATGAGTTGCGATTTGACTAATCTGATATTTTTAAGCTCTCTTATATTATTACGAACTATTCTACCTACTAATCTTATACTTACTCTCTTAGGTTATGAACGCAGGATTGTTAGACTTAAATTGTTACGTATAACTAGGGTTTCGTTGACTTTAAGATTTCCGGTTGACCTTCTAATTAAGGTTTAAGCTCAACCGATCGTAAAACTTTAGGGGTTTACATATCCAATTAATATTTGATGACAAAATTATGAAACCTTAGACCCTGGTGAGTTTTAAAATCAAAATTTTCTTTTAGCAAAAGTTAAACTAATCAACATATAACATTAAATGCCTTAGACTTGATTAGTTAATCCCAAGATACGTAAATATTGAAAAAAAATAAACTAGAGTAAACTTAATTTTCAAATTGAAAATAGCATAACTATGAACCTATGAGATTTTACGAATAAACCTTAAAACCAGAATCGAGACCAATATCCCTAAAAGTTAACCTAGGTTTATCCTAAGATCTAGAGTGATTAGATCCAGCAATCTCATACTTGAAACCTTGGAACAATGAAAATGATTTAACCAAAGATTATAGTCCAAAATAATGTCTTGTAACCTAAAAAAGATCATATTCGCCAAAAACTCGCTCGTTCGGACCCGACTTGGATCAGTTTATAAAATTAGGGTCCCGACATGCAAAACGGTAAAAATATTTCGATAACATATGTAGACTTTTAATTAGATGAGGAATCGTCAAATATCAGTTATAGAATTTTTTTTACTTCTAAAAATATTATATATAGCTCGTTTACACGAATTTTTTCTTACTACCAGTATTTTATATCTTATTTATATTCAATTACTATTCACTACTATTCATTACTATTCTTTTATCTCTATTTTTTCTTATCACCTACTTCTTACAATCCATATACCTATTTCTTATATTTACTTTTCCAAATTATATTTACTAAACTTTTCTACAGTTTACTTACTTTTCTTTACAAAAATTAATTTTTATGTCTCTCTCTCTCTTCTCTCTCTAAGTGCTAGCCATCTCCTCTCTCTCTTCCCATCAATTTAATTTTTTTCTAATTATTTTAATTATCTCTAATTATCACTCCAAAACTCTATAAATATCCACTCCCTCCTTCATTCTTTACACATTCATTCTACACAGATCCAAACTCTTGCAATTGAAATCTCAAAAACACTCTCCTCTCTTCTCCTCCTCAAAATCGTGAGCCTCTCCCTCTCTCCCATTGTGATTTTCAAAAAAATTTCTTTATCCATCTTCCATCTTTCATCTTTGATAAATACTTAAACCATCTCCTTAGTTCATGTAAAGATAGCATGAACATTATGTATGTTATAATTTCAACAAATCCCCATGAGTTTGCTAGGGAATGAAATCATAGAAACAACATCATATTCATGTCTTGTAACTCTATGTTGAAATTATTTATGTTATTTCATACTTCTAACATAATTCTCTATATGTTATTATGTACAAGTATGTAAACATATATTTAGAGCCTAAAGCTCATTAATCTAACATTTTATTTATGCTCCTATTTCATTGCTTATTTATTTATTTCATGCAACTAAACAAGACTAGTCAACTTCTAGTCTTAGACTTGTACTCTATCAAGTCAAAACAAAGGTGACTTGTCCATAATATAAGGCTCATGAAGCTTTGAAAATTAATCTCAGACTCCCATGATTTTTTTCTTATTTATTTGCTTTGCTTCATTTATGAGACTGGCTATATTCAAGTCTCTTGGAATCTTACTAAAGTCTAAGACTGCTATAACTAGTTTCTTGCTTTTCTTATTTTATATATGGGACTTGTCCATTTTTATGTCTTGGGAAGCCTTGAAATAAATCTAAAATTTTCATGATTTTTCTTTGATTTTGCTTTTCTTATTTTCATGGAATTTGTCCATTTCTAAATTCCGGGAAGTCTTGGAAGTCTTGATATTAAGCTAAGACTTCCATATTTTTATTTTCTCTATATTTGCTTATTTGATTTTTCATCCTTTATTTCTACATAAGCTTATGCCAACAAGTTATATTTTAGTATGATCATTAGATTCATATGCATACATGGTCATAAAGTGATGTTATTTCTTAATAAGAATTTTAAAATAGAAATAAATTATATCTTATTTCGTAATATGAGACTTATCTTTCAAAGATTATTTCCCCGATTAGGAAAGATTATCATAAAAGTAGCTACTTAACTAAATTTTCCGAAATCTTAGAATAAGACATCTAGGGATACAAGCATTGAGAATTCATTATTATGCATGGTTTTTCCAAAAATTTAAATATTAATAATTCTTTGTTATGCAAAATGTTTTACAAGAATCTTATTTCCAAAACTTAAGAAATCTCTTCATTAAGAATTTAAAAGGAACCACCCAAGTATACTTTTCAAATTTCTAAAATGAACTTTTCAAACATAAATGTTGATAATTCTTTGTTATGTTAAATTTTCTAAAAACCTTATTTACCATACATGAACAAACCTTCTTATTGAATGTAGGAATTTAGAATAAGTAATTTAGCTAAATTTCTCATATGCGAAAACTTAAAACATTTTAAAGATGATATCACTTAATGATTTTTCTTCACGAACATGTAAATAATCATGTTTTAGAAAATAATTAGTTAAAAAAGTTTAATATGAAAATAAAATATTCATGAACTCGAAATAAATATAAAATCATGATTTTCTTTAATTAAGTTTCATATTTGAAAAAATTCAAAAATTAAAAGTTTATTCAAGAGCCAAACTTAGGAAAAATTTCAAGAGAAAATACACTTATGTCACGTTCGGTACACCAGAATGATTTGGAATGGAATAGTTTGGAATGGAATGGATTGTAATGAAATGGGTTCTGGAATGCCAAATCCATTCCTATGTTTGGAAGTATACATAGAATGAAATTGAATGACTATCAAATATCATTGTCGAAAACGTCCTTGGCAATAAATGCAAGTTATGAATATGCAATAGGATAAAAAGAATAATTATATTGCATGCAATTAATAAAGTTGAAATGGAATCGCGATTCTGCCTTCTAAAGGTGCATCCAATCATGGCAAAGGAAATGAAACCCAAAATCGCGATTTCATTCTAGGTCCGTTCTTGTCATGGGACGGGAGTTTCACTCCTCAAAGAGTTCCCATGCGGCGCTCGAACATCCTTCCAAGCATCATTTGTTGTTAATCTGGATGGCGAGCCAGCCTAATTTTCCTTGACTTTCCAAGTCAGTTTCAAGCCCCACATTCTCATAAGGAGCTCCATCTCGGCTTTGCCACGATCCTTCATACGTTTGGGAGGTTCAATTATACCAACTGGTTTCGGCCTGCTTTGGCCTCATAAGGAAAGCGGCATCAACTCCCAACCAGTTTGTCCACGGGAGGCTAGACCCACCTTCAGAGACAACCCACACCACGAATAAACCTTCTGCTGATGCTACTCGTAACTTAACATGCTTGAGTTAAACACCCCCATAAAGTCCTCAACTTTCGGACCTTGACACTCTTTGTCACGGGACCAGAGTTTCACTCCTCAAAGAGTTCCGGTACGGCGCTCAACCATCCCTCCAAGCATCGTTTGTTGTTAATCTGAATGGCTAGCCAGCTTAATATTCCTTGACTTTCCAGGTCAGTTCCAAGCCCCACATTCTCATAAGGAGCTCCATCTCGGCTTTGCTACGATCCCTCATACGTTTAGGAGGTTCAACTATACCAACTGGTTTCGACTTGCCTTGGCTTTATTAGAAAAGCGGCATCAACTCCCAACCAGTTTGTCCACGGGAGGCTAGACCCGCCTTTAGAGACAACCCACACTACGAACAAACCTTCTGCTGATGCTACTCGTAACTCAACATGCTCGAGTTGAATACCCCATAAAGTCCTCAACTCTCAGATCGTGACACTCTCCTCCACTTAAATTCATGATGTTCTCATCATGAGGCAAATTTGCTTCAGCCACTACCCATACTCAAGCTCTCACCCCTTCTCCATAACCGTTGTCAACACACCCAAGATCATCTCACAAGGACTTTGGGCTTCTATAGGCATCCTTTCGCCCTCACTATTCATTCATCCTCAGAGATTGCCTTTTGTTGAGTTGCCCAACAATAAGGTTTGAGCATAAGATCTTGCTTCAACCCCAACTTGCGACATAACTGCCTTCTAGCAACGATGTCCTCTCTCTAGTGGTCGTTTCTCTTGAGCTTCGCCCACATGAGTTGAATTGACAACAAGATTAGGGAAAATCCCTAGCTCCATGACTCGCGACACAGCTGCTCTCTAGCAATAATGTCCTCTCTTTAGTGGTCGCTCCTCTTGAGCTTTGCCCATACGAACCGCATCCACAACAAGAACTACCCACTCGTCAAGAACTTTGGGTAGCATCTAAGTGGTCTGATGGAGTCGGGAACTTTGGCTCCGATATCATTTCTCACGGGAGGGGAGTTTCACTCCTCAAAGAGTTCCCGTGCGGCGCTCGACCATCCCTACAAGCATCGTTTGTTGTTAATTTGGATGAAGAGCCAGCCTAATCTTCCTTGACTTCCCAAGTCAGTTCCAAGCCCCACATTCTCATAAGGAGCTCCATCTCGGCTTTGCCACGATCCCTCATACATTTGGGAGGTTCAACTATACCAACTGGTTTCGGCCTGCCTTAGTCTCATTAGGAGAGTGGCATAAACTCCAACCAGTTTGTCCACGTGAGGCTAGACCCGCCTTCAGAGACAACCCACACCACGAACAAACCTTCTGTTGATGCCACTCATAACTCAACATGCTCGAGTTGAATACCCCATAAAGTCCTCAACTCTCGATCGTGACAATTCATGCGTACCAAACATGACATTAGGGTTTTATGTCACAAACAAGTAAAACCATGTCTTATAGAATAAATTGTTAAATAAAAATTTTAAACAAAGAACACCTTTGAAATTTAAAATATATATATATATATATATTGAATTATGATTTTTAGTCACATGTTCACAAAATAGCAAATTTTATCACAAGTCAAGGGGATGATTTTTTATATGACCCAACATTACTACTTTTCACAAAGATTGTTTTACAAATTTTTATTTTGGAATAACATCACTAGAATCATGCATATAATATGAGCTATTGTCAATATCAAATTATTTTCAAATGTAGAAACATTTATATGTTTACTATAAAGTATCTAAATGAAGTAAAACTTAGGAAATTTTCATTTAAGGGTTGAAACTTTTGGGTCAGATCTATACCAACCCATTTGAAAACCAAATGACTTTAAATGTTAAAAATAACCTTATAAATAGATATATCTTTTCAATAGGTAGAAAACAACTACACATATGCGAAATTCCAAGTTAAAATAAGCAAGTTATAGATGTTTTAAGTTGGAATTTTCCTCCATCCAAATTTTGTCGCGAATAATAGATAGAATTAGAAGTTTAAGTAAAGTCTCTATGAAATACCAATTTCGGGTATTCCTTTTTTAGGTGATGAGGATTTCGACATGTCATTTCCAGAGGATTATTACGGTTAGGAATCGCTCTAATGGACAATTGAGTTCTTCTCTTAATTTTATTACCTTATTTGTACTTGTAGAAATAGTAGCACTAGTATGCTAAGAAAAGATACAAATAGATATGTATGGGGAAGTCATGAGGTATGTATGTGATCCTATGTTTATGTGATCAAGGAAATATTAAGCATATCGAAACCTTGAATTGTTTGTTAAATTGATTTAATTACTTATATGTATGGCTATTGTGAGTGTTAAATTATTTGATTGCCCCCTAAGGAACCTTAACAAAGTTTGACTTAAGAAAAAGAAATAAACACGCATTGCATGTCTTCGAGTCTCATTAAATATCGCTACTCTCATGTGAGGAGTTTGAAGAACTATGAATCCTGCCGTAGGCATAGATCTATTCTTTCCCGAGGAAATTACAGACACTCAAGGAAGGCATTCTTGGGGAGGAACCGTGCAGACTTATCATTATTAATGCATGCTTGAGCACTAGCAGTAGACGACGCGAAGCCTCATTTGAATTCTTTAACCCTTATCATGGAGGGGTAAATCCGTTCTATGTACGGTTTCCAAATGACCTTACATATTTGTGTGTTCATATGGGTGTTGCATAGTATATGCTTGAATAACTAACTTGCTTGTTTATGATTTTTGGTGCAAATGATGGGAAGTAACTTACTAAGCATGTTATAGCTTACACTCTTATAGATCTTTGCTTGAAACAAGTATACTTAAGACTTCATGTAAGGAGCGAGTTTTTAAGGAAATCATAGGTGGATTCTTGAGCCCTCATGGAAAAATTAGGAGCATGGAATAAAGTTTCATTTTAAGAATTTCTTTATGAGCAATATATATGTCACTATTTTGGAGATTTCTAGTAAATGTGTGTATATATAAATATATTAATCCATTCAAGAACATTAGTAGGGGTATGCCCATAAGAATTGTATTTGACCTCAATTATGCTTAATGATAAGTATTTCTCTTGCCTTGTTACTTAATTGTTATCAAAGTAAATTGCATATCTCTGATACGTTCTCTTTACCGTGTTGTACGCCTTGTGCATAATATGGAAGCCTTTGCATGACTAAGATAGTCATTCCTAGACTTTAATATTGTGTACAACGGACTGCAATATTTATGGTATCCTTTTGGGCATGATAGGAGCGCTTGAGCTTTTTAGGGAATCAGACCAAGTAAGTGAATGCCAAAATTTGATGGGAGTCTAATAACCAGCCTTGTATACCCATGGAGGGGCAAATAGCGCTGCAAACGAGCTGAGCCGAGCTAAGCTAAGCTTTTAAAGGGTTAATCTCAGCTTATTTAAAATTGATCAAGTTCAAGTTCAAGACGATCTTAGTATAGAGCCCAAAATTTAGGCTCGAACTCAGTTCATTTAGTTAAACGAGCTTTAGTTCAAGTTTAAGCTCAATGCATTTATAAATCAAGCCTAAGCCTAGCCAAGCTTTTACCGAGCTTACCGAGCTTTTATAGAGCCTAAAATTTAGGCTCGAACTCAGTTCATTAGTTAAAAGAGCTTTAGTTCAAGCTTAAGCTCGGCGCATTTATAAATCGAACCTAAGCCTGTCCAAGCTTTTTACCGAGCTTTTATTAAATTTGAAATTTAAGCTTAAGCTCAATTAGTTTAAATAACTCATTTTCCATTTTTTTAAACATAATATATAATATATAAGTATTTCTATAAATATATATACATAAATATCAAATAGAAATTACTTTTGTTATTTCAATCATATAGTTATATATAATATATAATACAATAAAATTCACAAATCTGTTGACAAGCTATTAATGAGTATATTTAATAGCCTAAACGGGTTTATTTTGTGATATGGCTCGTGAGCACAAATCAAAGCTTGAGCTTGATTTGTTTAGCTATTAATGAGTTTATTTAATGACTTTAGGCATGAACTTGGCTCGTTTACTAATCAAGCTAAAGTTGAACCGAGCCAAACTCAAGTAGCCACGAGCAGCTCAGCTTGTTTGCAATCCTAAGGGCAAAGGTTAATGCCTCCTTCGGTCATTGATCAACAAAGGTGCTAATGACTTGTTTCATGTCATCTCGACATAATCAATTGAGATGGTGCACTTATTCACCCATGGTCAAGGTGAAAGATACATTACTCACTTGTTAAAAGGAGAGGGTCTTAATAGCTTATTTAGTTGTCTAATAGTTGAACCAATAGCAAGAAAGCTACCTCGTGTTACTGTATGGTGAAGTTAAAAAGGAAGAAGAGGAAATTGGTGAATTTGAAAAACTTGCATTTCACCAAAAATTGTGCAAGTAATAATTTATATAAAGATGTAGAGCATCGAGCTCACAATAAATGACATAAAGTGTAAGAGCTTGCATAATTTCTCAAAGATTCATATCTTTCCTACTCTTGTACTTCCCTATTTTGTGGGGATAAATGACATAAAAAAGTATCAATGTTTAAAGATAAATTCATTTAAGGCATCAATATTTGAAGTAGTTTAAAAAAAGAATCAACATTTGTGGATAAATTCATATAAGGTATGAACGTTTCAAGTTGTTAAAAAGTGACATCAACATTTTATAAAATGAATTAAATAAGGTATGAATAATTGACCAGTAATAAAAAGTTAGAAAACTTAATTAAAAACTAATTGAAATGTTGATATCATAAATGAAATTATTTTTAAATATTGATACCTTCTATGTAATTTACCCCATTTATTAGAGACTCAATGAGGATGGAGAGTCCACAAGGATAGATGGTTTGATCATGATGATAAAAGGGTGCACTTGCTGTCAAGCCATGCTTAGTTCTCTTATCTATTGGAAATCAATATATTTATATATACAAATAAATTTAAGATCTCATACATAAAATTAGAGCACATGAATAAAGTTAAAGCAAGCGCTGAAGCATATTTGAATCTATAGTGAAGATTAGTTCCTTTGAGAGAATTATAGTCTTTTAGTCTATAGTAGTATCTATTCTCTTTATTTTTCTCACTGATGGGATATAAGAAAAGGTAGAATGGAAAATCCTCACATTATTTAGACTAGGGACCTCAACCCTATTTGTAGCCTTTATTATTTTATTTATTATGGCCTATCATAATAGGTGAAATAAAATATATGGGTTTCTATACATTAAAGTCAATACTCAAAAACCCATAAAGATGAGTTTTAAAAGTCTTACTCATCAATAACTAGATGATCACTTTTGTTTAAAAGGCTTATTTTCTTAACTCAATTAAATAATCTACGATCTACAATTAATTAGTATACTGACCCACAATATTCTTACAATCTTCCACTTAGGCTACATATATCACCTTATAATTATGTATCGTACAAAACCCTATAAGCTCAACCTTTACTTTCTATTATAAGTCTCATATTTGAAACAATTTATGGCTCGTTTAGTATGCAGGAATGGAATCACAATTCCAGTTTCCATTTCTTTTATTGTGTTTGGAAGCGTCATAAGAAGGCGGAACCATGATTCCTTGGAATCGATAATTTCGGCTTTTAGGTAGAATTTGATTCTACCTTTGAAAAGGTGAAATTGCGATTCCATTCCACCTTCCATTAAGATTTTTTACTTATATTACCTTTTTATCCTATATGAATTTATTATCTTTTTTTAAGGATAATTTTGGTAAATTTCAAAATAAACTAATTCATATCCATCTCATTCCATGTCTATATCCAAATAAAGGAATGGATTTATCATTCCTATATTGATTCCAGTCCATTCCTTCAATTGCAATCCATTTCATTCTAGATGATTCCTACTTACCAAACATAACATTAGTCTATTAATCATATCAGAATCAAAGCGGCCTTTGTTACCCTTTTGTTGTGATAGGACCCATCAATGGCCACTAATATCAATACAATTAATGACACAAATCAAGTATGGATGTGTAGTATTGAAATTACAAGCAATGTGATCCTTAACATGACTATTTCCATTGGGTCCTATTATATGACTCATAACATATTTTTTACTTTATGCACAGTCACAATAGAAACACATAACTTTATTTCAAAGAATTCAATAAACAATCATATATGAATCAATCATAAATATAATACAATTGAACATCAACTAACAGCAAATCTCCTACTAAATTGTCACGTCATGAAAATGTGTAACACGCATATGCAAGCAACATGTTCATGAAATACTTTAGGTTATAGACCCTTAGAAAGCTGATCTGTAACCATAAGATATGTACTAACAAGTTCAATCGTCACTTGCAAACTTTGAACTCTCACTTTAACAATGGGAAACTTTATCTTAATATGCTTTAACTTTAACGAACTCTCCTTGTTCTTGGAATATGGTTGTGCAGCCTTATTATCACAGTTAATCCTTAATGGTCTTTCAATACTATGTACAATTTGCAAGCCTGCAATAAAATTTCACAATCATATTCCCTGGTTTGATGTCTCATAACAACTAACAAATTCTGCCTTTATGGCAAAAGTGCTTAACATGATACAGCCTTTACCAGCCATTACAAAAATATAATATGTAGTTGACTTTCTACTCTCAAGGCATCTAAAAAAATCAGAGTTGGAATACCCCCGCAATCTGCAAATGATAAGATCTCCAATACGTAAGCATATAACACTTTTTCCTCTACAAGTATTGCATAACGCATTTTATTGCTTTTCAATGATTCATCCCAGAATTACTTAAATATCTGCCAAACATTTCAACAATGTATGCAATATCTGGATGCATACGTACTTGAATATACATAAGACTCTTTACTGTTGGATGCATAAGGAATATGCTCCATTACTTTTTCTCGATGTCGCTCTTTAAATATTGAAGTAAATTGAACTTATCACCTTTTGCTATAGGAGTAATGAATTTACTCTCACTGATCTTATGATACACACATTAATCAACATGTTTTCATTAAAACCAAAGGAGGAAAACACTTGATCAAACTTTCGAAACCATTGAGGTTGTTGTGATTCCTTAATATGAAGAGGAGCTCGTCCCCCCTCAAAAGTAGGAGGAACCCTAGGAATATATTAAAAACTTGTATTTGTATCTTGAAAAGTAGAAGGTGTAAATACTAACACATTTTCAATTATAACTGTAGGAATGCTGATACAGCCTCAATATTCCTAACTGTTGTGTTCCTATCATATTCAACATCCTCAACAATCTTGGCATTCCCAGTTTCGGAAAAGGATCTACTTAAACTCCTTTCGACTCCCTTTTCTTTATATTTATTCACTTTTCCTTAATGCATTCATTGCATATTTCAAAATCTTAAAAAAATAAGAAAAAGAATCAAGGGAATTAAGAATATCTTCTAACACAAGCTTTTGAACTCTTTGTTTAGAAATATGTCCTAAACGTTTATGCTACAATATAGAAGAATTCTTATTAATTAATTTCCACTTTATATCATAATCACTTATATGCAAGTTTTCTACTATACATGAGGCATGCAAATAAACTCTATCTAGATTATCAATCAAAGTACTAGTAGCAATAACATTTGAATATTGAAAAAGAAAAATTTTCCATTTCCAAAATGAACAAAAATAACTAAATTTGTTCAAAGAAGAAACATAAATCAAAATTTTTCTAAATGACGATGCATAATAACTCTCTTCAAAATCCAAAAATAACTAGACTCTAATCATAATCTAGAAAAAATGAAAACAATTGCCTCAATAGGAACCTTATTGCTATATCCTGCATAGATGAATCTTTCAACATCACTTGGTGCTTAGCTCCTTAAACAACCCTTTCTTTGCAAGTTACTTTGCATACTTAGGACAATCCTTTACACAACCACCTTCTTACAAAAGAAACAAACAACATCCTTATTTTGTTTCTATTACATGTGTCAAGTCTTAGTATTTACAGCTCCTTTACTCTTATGATCCATTTTCCTTTTCTCAGGAATGAGTCACCATGTGAGCACTTTTAGTTTTCTCTTATTTTAATCTCTTCCTCTTGCACACATTGTGCAATAAGCTCATTCAATGTCCATTTCTCCTTTTTCTATGTTATAACTTATCTTGAAAGGACTAAACTAAATAGGAAGTGAAATCAAGACTAAGTGCACAAGAATGTCATCAGACCTTTCCAACTTTCAAACCCTCGATCTCATAACAAGATTAGACATCTCCATGATGCACTCCCTTATATTTTCTTTGCCATTATACCAAATGGAAATGAGCTTTGTAAGAATAGTGCTCGTTTTGACCTTTTTAGAACCTGCAAAAATGGTTTGTTATTTGGCTTTAGACCTTTTTAGTATTTGTTTCCTCAAGCATAACTCCCTTAATGGCATCAAGAAAGGAATGCATTATGATCATAAAACTCACGTGATTAGAACGCTCCTGCTTTTCATAATTGACTTTTTTAGTAGTAGTTTTTTTTCCAATAGGGGTGGGAGGTTCATTAATCCTAAGTGCATAGTCAAGATCCATGCATCTAAGCAAAATAGTGATATGTTCCTTCCATTTCTTGAAGTTTGTGCCATTAAGCACTAGAATGTTGTTCAAATTGGCAAAGAGGGAAGTTGCAATAACTGAATAAAATTAAATAACATGCTCACGATCCATAAAATATCACACATCAATGCAAGGGCAAATCCAACCAAAATCATAATTGGGTAAATAAAATAATTACTTTAAGACCTTTATGAGACATCTAGCACAATATTGATATCTAGTCTATAGACAAAAATGCCAACTGTAAATGTTGTCATCTAAAACAATAATAAATATTAATAAATGATTCTGCCAATGATGTGCCTTCTTTTGGGCCAACAAATCGAATGCATGAAACCGAAATCATTATATGTTTATTATCACATGTCTATCATCTGGTCAAACAATAATTTACCTTTGGGTTGATTATTATCCACATAGATATAGACATTTAATGCAAATCTTTATCCTGAAATCTAAAAATCTTGAAATAAATCAAAACGACGGAGGTCACTTTGGCAACATATTATTCCAATTTATTTTAAGATAGTTAGACAAAATTTTTCAAAATAAATTGAATAAGTAAATAAAGGTTTGCTCTTATCTCAACTCTTTTAAGATCAATCAATATTTAATATAATCCGATTTATAAGAATGTTTTATCCCTTTCCATCTTACAACGAGTAATATTAATATGAATGTCATTCTACGTCAATTTCATAACATATTATAGGAAAGCTGAATCATTCTAATTTTATTTAATTTGATTTATATCAAGAAACCATTTAGGAAACCATCTAGAATAATTAGTTGAGTTAGCTGAATTATTTATCTAATCATAATAGGAAACTAGACAATTACCAAATTAATCACCAAACTTTTTGCTCAAAACCCAAAAGAAAATTCATAAGGTAACCGTATTATCTTTAAAGATTACTAGAGTATTACGAGAAATTTTTATTTTTTTTATTTATGAATCTAAGAAACATTGCATTGAAAATCAATTCCATAATATATTATTTCAATTTATTTTAAAATAGTAAGACAATATTTGTCAAGATAAATTAAATAAGCAAACAAGAGCAAATAATCATATATTGAACAAATTAAAACCAAAAGCCAAATCCCCTATCTGAGTTTTCTCACGCGCGCCTGTACCCCTTGATCGTATTGCATATAAGACTTCCTAGTAGACATGCAATAGCAATACATAAGCAATCAGTCCAGAAATTCATAACCATCAAATGCCTGAATCCATTCCAATCATCGGAAGTCCAGTATCAGCAGATAGGATAGAAAAGAACACGGACATTACCGGCACCAAATTTCAATTAAGCATGTCGAATTCATAGAACTTGGTATGGATGAGCGCAGGCATATCAAATACATGGTTTTTCCAATTACAAACATAACATATGCCAATCTTGCCGATTACCGCGTACCCATGGAAAAGAAATCCTTTTGGGTCTGGTTGTTTAGTTTTTTAGGTAGATATAGATATTTTTTTTTGGCAAATCGTTTATTAAGAAATAGATATAGATTAAAAAAATTTACAGTTTTCATGAAAAGATCAAATAAATTAAATATAAATAAAATATAAATACAAATCAGATATATTTACACATATCGTTTCGATACAAATAAAGATACAGTTAAAAAACAAACCATACAAACAGAACCTTTTATTCGTAATCTCTTTTGACTTTGGAAATAACAACGAGAAATATGTATAATAAAACTTAAAAATAAAATTAAAAAAAATACTAAAAGGATTTGATGAATTCTAAAACATAAATCAAATCCTTTTATGTTTACTCTTCAAAACCTTAACAATTAAAACTAAAGAAAAAAATACCTTAGGCTGGTTATGTTCAATCATAACACATAAAATATTTAGTCACTAAACCATCATAATGCGTATACTGAAAAATTCATTACCAAATTACGGCTCTAACTTCACACATTATCATTTCAGTATTGATTGTTGAAAATCAATAGATTTGTATACACAAATAAATTCAAGATCTCATGCATAAAATTAGGGCACACATATAAAATTAAAGTAAGTGGAGAACCATACCTAAATCCATAATAAAGTCTAGTACCTTTGAGAGAGTTTTAGTATTTCAGTCTACAATGAGAAAAGGCAGAATGAAAAACCCCCCACATTATTCAGATTGAGATCTCAAACCTATTTTATTTATATACTTTATTATTTTATTTCACCATGGCCCATCATAATAGGTGAAATATAATATATAGGTTTCTACATATCAAGGTTAATACTCAAAAGCTATAAAGATGAGTTTTAAAAGTTTTATAAACCAATGACTGGATGATCACTTTTATTTAAAAGGCTTATTTTGTTAACTCAATTAGACAGCCTATGATATTCAATTGATTAATATGTTGGCCCACAAAATTCTAGCTTATCAAGTTAGCTTATTACTTCATGCTACCATCATGTTTGACATTTGCTATTAAGAAAGGACCTGGTAGTAGTAGGCTTGAGTGAGTTAGTCCACTTTAAATATGTGTATTCCAATTAGAGTGGTGAACTTAGCTCATCATACCCATGTGTTTTGGAATAGTCACCCTAGAATGATGTTGTAGGGTAACCACATGCTTACCTCTAAAGGGTTAACCAATATTGTTACTTTGTGGTCAATCTTAATGAGCTCAAAAGGCAAAGAAATGAGACTAACAACTTTAACTAGCTAATTATTGAAGCTATAGATGCCATGGTCAGAAGGCTTAAGCTTTGTCACATTATGACTATTTGATTGAAGCATCCTTTGAATATTATGTCAATTCAGCTTGGAATGTCAAAGAACACTTCATAGGTAGCTTGGTGTCATAATTGACAATTTGGGCTTTCATTACCAAAAGGATCATCGTGGGGTGATAATCCCTTTGAGATATGCTTTTAAGAAGGAGATAGTGGTATCTTCAATAGGTTTTTAGCTTTAGATGCCAGGTAGTGTTGATATCTTCCATGTCTGGTGCAGTTTTTGCGTTGGTAGTTATAGATTCCACCTTTTACAGGATTACCTACTATAGTGCAGTAATATCGTGGGTAGGTATGTTATTCATATTTGAAGGTTCAACATAATTATTATTGTACTTAATGCATTTGATGTTAAATTATCATTACTGATTTAATTAAATAAATACGGTTTAAGGTTAAATAAGTAAATTCCATTTGCTCTACTTGGTGGAAAAGTTAAGCAATACTTGGTGAACAAGTTGAGTATATGAGAAGTTATATGCTTGGTGGCTAAGCATGTGAATAACAACCAAGTAAACAAACTTGGTCTCTAAGTTTATAATATATAGCTAGAATTGTTTGAGCAAACTTAGTGATCAAGTCTTTGCCATCTATCTATATGGTCCTTTAAATAGCAATTTGCTATCAAGTGAAAAGAGTGAAGTAGTAATAGGAGAGTATGCAACAATTGTGAGTTTAGCATTTGGTATGTATAGCATGTGATTTGTAGTAGTGTCACAATATTTTTAATAGAAATATTTAAGAGTTAGTTTCTCGTTATAAATTGTCCCTTTCCATTTGCAAAATTGTTATTATTATTATCATTTGTGCTCTCCACTCAACAAGTGGTATTAGAGCATTTTGATCGCAAGTCTTGATTTTTCGATATTTGCATACAAATTGTTCTATAGGGGCAATTTTGCTCGTACACAGTTTACAACTATGACGCTTATTAGCTTGGAACCTTGCTTACTTGATTAATTGTAAGGTCGTTAAAATCAAGTCACAATGGTAGAATCAAGCATCAATACTAGTGTTATTAAAAAAATTAAACAATAATAATTATAGCATGTGGAAGACCTGGGTGAAGTCATACCTATAAGGTCAAGACCTTTGGGAGGTTATTGCTAAGACATCGACTACACCACCACCACTAGGAGATGATTTCGGTAATCTGCGAAATTGGAAAATTGAAGTTGGGAAGGCCATGTTTGCCATTAAAACCACCATCGAAGAGGAGATGATGGAACAAATCAGGGAATCTATGATACCCCAGGAAGCTTGGAATCCTCTTCTTCTCAATTTATGATGAAGAAAGATACAAGACTCCAATTGTTAGAAATGAACTAATGTCTATCTCACAATGGGATATGGCAATTAGTCAATATTTCACAAAGGTAAAGCCACTATGCCAAGAAATTGCTATGTTGGATGAAGCATCCAAAATTATCAATGAAAGAATGAGGTGAATCATTATACATGGCTTAAGACTAGCTTTATAGAAGATTTGTTGTATAGTTCATGGTCAGTGTGCACAACCTTTAATTAAAGAATTAGAGAATTTGTTGGCAAGTCAATAAACTCTAGCAAAATAGATGCTTGGGGTATCATTAAATACTAAAGAGGTGGTGCTATTTACGAATAAAAAGAAAATTTAACTCGGAGTCCAGGACAATCAACATTCTAAAAATTTTAGACATCGATCTACAAAATGTTTTGTCTATGGTAAAAAGGGACATTATGCAAGAGATTGCAGGTCTAAGAAGAAATTTGTTGGGAGCAATGCATTAACTGTCAGCAATGGTTATCAAGTAGGTCCTGAATACGATGTGTAGACACCCCATTTTTGACAAATTAATTTATGATAAAAATTAGCATTATATTAAGATCATTGTTTTTTTATTAAAAAAGAAAGAAAGAAAGAAAGAAAAAAATAAAAAAAGAAGAAAAAAATAAATAATAAAAATATATATACACAATAATAAATTTTTTTGAGCTTGGTATATTATTAATTTTAATTATAAATTGTTTCAAACCTAATTTTAAATTAATTAGGCTTGTTTTGTGGACCTTACATATTATAACAGTGCAAAATAAAACTGAGGCACAGGCTAACGGCTTGATGGTAAAGGACACGCGCATGCACACATGAGACCAGAGTTCAAATCCGTGCAGGAGAAGGAAAATATTTTTTAGTAAAGCGTGTGTAACACACATATCGTCTTCCTCAAGACGCCCCCTACCCTCCCCCCCTTTTTTTGTGTTTTAGTGTATCCATTTCAAGCTCATTTTTTGCCTAATTTTTCCTCGATCTTTATCAAATTAACGAGGGAAATTTAAAGAAGACTTAGGATACTACAATTTTGAATCAAAATTTTTCCTCAAAGATCATGTTTTGATAATTGAATTTTGATCTGAAAATGGTAAAACACTTGTTTTTCACGCTTGGAGCAATTTCCAAATCCAGTCCATTTCAACAATTTAAGCTTCGGAGATCACATAATTAAACACATTTCAACACGTTCTACACATTTCTAAAGTTAATTAAGCTTAAAAAACGCAAAACGTGTTCACTCAAGATTTGAAAACTCAATGTCTCACATGCGCTTCGTTCTTGGAATCGATCAATTTCCTACCCAACTCGACCTCTAACTAGTGTAAATAGGGGTCGATTTCTCCATCTAAGCATCAAGAAATCAACAAAAACATACAAAAAACACACTCCAAGTGCGAATTTCAGATCTAGTGTTTTTTGTCCTTTTTCGAAATTTTTGAATTTGACATGTTTAAGGGGTTTTCAAGCAATTTGAGTGTTCCATGAAGCTTCAAGTGAGTTCGATCTATTTGTTGAGAGCTTTAATTCATCCTTAGAACTCTAGCGACCACTTCAACGAAAAAGCCACTATCTTCGCCACTCGTCAAAGTTCAAAGCCCTCGGTTAAGGTGTTTTCAAGCTAAGGAAACACCACAGGAGTACTTGCTACCTCTCATTTGGTCAGTCCAGCAAGTTTTCGGCCATCCAGAACCACCAAATCGGTGATTTCAATGTCGCCGACCACCTACAGGTGCCCAGGATCCAACCAAAGCTCCGACTCGATCCGACCGCCTAGGTAAGTTTATATTATTATTATATTATTATATTATTATTATTATTATTATTATTATTATTATTATTATTATTAGGTAATAAGAAATTGAGAAAAACAGAAAAAAGGATTAAAACAATGAAAACAAAAAATATAAAATGTGCATGTGAAGTGTTTTGTCACCTAGAAAATGTTTTTTTTTTAATATAAATAAATTTGATAGTTTATGAGTTTATTCTTAAATTAAAAAAAAAAACAAAATTTAGAGAACTTAAATTGAAAAGAATTCATAAATTTAAAAGAAACCAACACATTAAATTTTTCTAAAAAGAACTATGCATTATTTGATCTCGATTAGCGAGTACGTAGCACCTCCGGGCGACATAAAAGATGAAAAAAATAATTTTTTACCTTGTATTGTAGATATCAATGTTATTTGTATTTATTCATAAATATTAATGTAAATACTATTTTTAAAATCATAATAATAACTTGTAAATACTATAGTTTGTAAATTTTTCTAACATTAGTAAATTTATTTTGAGCATAAAAAGAGATAAATTTTAATTTGAGAATTAAGGTGGTAACCAAATGATTTTAATAGGATAGCTCCCAAACTCATTATCTCTGGTTCATTTTGAAAATTAATTTTATTGCAAACCAGTAGCCAAATTAGGACTAACTTACCCATTAGTCCTAATTTAACTTTTTCCCAACTTTAGTTGGGTGGTGACTCCAAATTTATTTTTAAATTTTAGAAGTTTCTTTTAATTCTTAGTCGATGGTTCATATTAAATGGGTTAGGATTTAATATGAATCAGATTAAAGGAAATTGAACTGGAAATGAAAAATCTAGGCTGGACAAGAGCTAAGGCATTGTTTATAAATTTGGAAACAATGCAAAAAATGCAAAAGGAATGATACTTTAACTTAGAGATTGTGGAAGTTCCTAGCCTTATGGCTACCATAGTGGAGGAAGAAGAGTAGGCCTCTAGTGCTTATAGTTCTTATAGAATAAATTATGAGAAGGATTAAATCTTTGATTCTGGATGTTTTAATCATATGACAAGAGATATAGATAAACTCCATAATTAGTCAAAGTATAAAGCAAAGTGAGTTGTAGTGACCACAAATAACTCACGATTAGCAACCACACATGTAGGTGACATGGTGATTGATTCCTCTCTTAATCAAAAGCAAGTGCAGCTTAAGGATATTTATCAAGTGTCTAGAATTAAGACGAATCTTTTATCAATTTCACAACTCAGATTTTGGCAACTTTGCTGTCTTTAGTTCAAAAGTGTTAGGGATTGTCCACAAGTCAATATAATCAACACACCAGTGATGGAGGGTTACAAAGTGGATTCCATGTATGTCTTGCTAGCACAAGAGGCCTATGTTAATAAGACAAAGAATAATGAGATAACTGATTTATGGCATGCATAGTTGGGACATGTCAATTATCACAAGCTGAAGATGATGCTGAGTAAGTCTTCACTAAGAAGACTACCAAATCTTAGTGTTTAGACAAACACAGTATGTGCTAGATGTCAATACGGAAAGGTACTTCAACTACCATATGAAGATTCCTCATTTAGAGCTAAACAACCACTAGAGCTAATCTGCCTAGACGTATTCGAAAAGGTGAAACAATATTCAATAAACGATATGCACTATATGGTAACTTTTATTGATGATTATTTGCGATATGTCTGGTGTACTGTATGAAAGAAACATCCGAAGCTCTAGCTAATTTTAAAGAATTCAAGTTAATGGTTGATGGTCAAATTGGAAGAAAAATTCGGTGCCTTTCCATTGATAATGAGTTAGAACACATGTCAAATTTTTTTTTCTATATTCCTTTTTGATGCAAGATTCAATGGGAGTTGACTTGTCCAAATATACCACAACAAAATGGTGTTGCAATGAGAAAAAAATAATCTTGTTCTATGTGGATAATCTTATCATTACTACAGATGATGAAAAAGAAATCCACCAGATGAAGGAGAATCTATCCATTCACTTTCAAATGAAGGAGCTTGGAGAGCTAAATCACTTTCTTGGACTAAAGTGAGCACACAAATAAAGAGTTGTTCTCATGTCAGCATAAATATGCTAAAGATCTTCTACAAAATATAGAATGCTTGATTGTAAACCTCTTTCTAATAGAGGTGAATTCCAAATTAAATATTGCAGAAGGAAAAGATTTAGAGGATTCTGTTATGTTTCGACAAATAGTTGGTAGTTTGATATATTCGACACTCACAAAACAGACATTGCTTTTGCAGGAGTGGTCGGTCAATTTATGCAAACTCCAAAAAAGCCTCACTTGGAAGCAGTTCAGAGAATTTTAAGATACATCGAAGGAACACTTGATTTCGATCTATTTTACAATAGTGGAATAGCTTGCAAATTGGAAGATATTGTAATGTTGACTATGCAGGTGACTATGATACCTAGAGACCAACAATAGGGTATGCGTTTAGTTTGGGTTTAGGAGTGGTTACTTGGTGAATTAAAAGACAACCAATAGTGTCTTTGGAAATAAAGGTAGAATATCATGAAAACAACGGCAACACTAGAGAGCACTTGGTTAAACAATTGATGAAAATTTTGGATAACTATTATCCAATACCATTGTATTATGACAATCAGTTAGCAATAGATTTAGTTCAAAGCTAGTTTTTCATGTAAGAACTAAGCATGTGGAAGTGATATAAGTCATTGACTGAAGAAATCAATGTGATTCAAGTGAAGACAAATGATCAACTAGTAGACATTTTCACCAAGGGTCTTAATTGTGAAAAGTTTGAAAGATTTCAAAAACTACTTAGCATAGTTTCAAGAAAAGAAATTAATAATGAAGGGGAGTGTTAAATTATCATTAGTAAATTAAATAAGTATAGTTTAATGTTAAATAAGTAAATTCCATTTGCTATCCTTGGTGGAAAAGTTGAGCAATACTTGGTGGACAAGTTGAGCATGTGAGAAGTTATATGCTTTGTAAATAATAAAAATAAATCATAGTGAAGGGTAGTAATGTAAAATATGTTGTTTAAGAGGATATTTTTGTCATTTAATAGATGGAATTGAACCAAAGAAGTTGTTTGTGAAGAAAGATGGGGAGAACTTAGGTCGGCTATAAGCCACCAACTTTGATGTACAAGGCCACCAGCTTTTATTAGAGCACGCGCGGCCTTATGTTAGCTTTGGAGCTTTGGAAGTTCTTTTTTTTTTTAATCAAAGTGTGAATTATGGCAGCATATAGGGGAAAGCAGTCTAAAGGCCACCAACATAAAAAGTGAAGGCCATTGGCTTTCTGTCAGCTTAAGTGGTTCTATTCCTTGATTTGAGTCTAAGTCGCCCCTGAGCCGCCAAATTTGATTCCAGCCTATATATCTACAAAAGATATGTCCTTTTTGCTAGGGTTTCCTAAGTCTTATATATATACCCAAGGTCTTTAATTCTCTCTTCATAGCTCAACCTATGGCAAATTCTAAGTAAGAATTCCTCTCAAAACTCTTTTGGTTGAGTTTATGATTAGATTTTGGTTTCTAAAGGTTGTTTCATATTGGTTTTGAGGAATCAAGTTACTGGAGGTGATTTTGTTGGAGATCAAAAGTCTAGGTTGTGATTGGTGATTTGGTTCTACAATCAAGAAGGTATGACATCCAAAGCTTTAGGTAAGTATTAAATTCGTTCTATCTTTGTTATTTTAAAGAAGGAATCTTTCCTGATAGTTGAATTGTTATTGATTGAGAATTTTAGGGTTTTGGGGAGTTTTGGAGAAATCTGTGTTTTAAGGTTTCGTTAGTTAGTGATCCTCGAAGATAGGTGTGAAGATCTAATATTATAAATCTTATGTTTTGAGATTGTAGATTTTAAGGTTAGGGCTTTATTATGAATGTGAAATTGAATTTTAATTTGATATATATTGATGATCATGTTTCTGGTGAAATTAAGGTTTATAGTCTTTTAAGAGGATTTGTTGCTATTGGAGTTTTGTGAAAGAGCTTAATCAGGTACGACCTTACCTTGCTTGATGTTTGTGCTTGTAGAGTAAGAAAATAAATTGATTAAATCTTATCTGTATTATAATTGGAAAGTGTGTTACTTATGTTTAGATTTAGTTAGTAAATACTACGTAGAGTATGATACTAATGAGGCACCTTGATGATTTATGTATGAGAGTGTCTCGAGTGCACTTGTGCATAGAGATGATTCCAGTAGATTAGGAGTCTTGCCAGGCCTTACGGTAGTACGCAGTGATGAGTAGGGAGTACCCAACATCCATATATGTATATTAAGTATTTTATATAAAGGCTTGTTAATTGGGATCATGGGTTACTCCAGGTTTAAGACTAGTTGTGAATTGTTCTAAACTATGTTGGTTGTTGGCTAATCAAAGAACCTGTGTATGTTGCATTAGTTTTAGGGTTTTATGTAATTTATGTATATTGCATGTTCATGCATATTTATTTACGGTATGACGTATTGGGTGTTTTCGCTCATTCCTTTATTTTTCATGTATAGGTGAAGATGATATTGCTTATGACTTGTCCAGGTATGATCTATATATAGATCATGGGGATAGCGATAGGGAACTTGACTATCTAGCTGAGGACCAATAGAACTTGAGCATTGGAAGTAGGAGAGAGATATGGAAGGCTATGTACAGTGTTATTTTTATGTTATTAGTTAATTGGAAACTTTATGAGACTAGTTTGTTAGGTTTTATTTGGTTTAAAGACATGTAGTTTCGGATTTTTATTAGTTTATGTTTTCCTAGAAAGTTTATCTTAAGTGATGTTCCAAAGTAATCTATGTGTGAGTTTTGGTGATGATATTTGATATAATTTATGGCTTAGTATTTTATAGCATTGGCTTGCTCTTAATAATAGAATGACACGTGGTAAGTTGTAATGCCTTTAATTTAGGGCGTTACAGCTTATTTGGTATCAAAGCCATAGGTTTTGATCTTGATAGATATAGGTTATGAACTCCTCAGGACGGCGAGCATTGATAAGCAGGGTAACAATAATAGATGTTGTTTATCTAGCTTATTTTTGTTTTACTAGTAAAGATATGTATAGAGTTTTGATTTTAAGTTGGTTTTACCTTTATCTTATGAGGTATGTTTGTCTATGTTTGAATGCCTCTAAGAAGAAGAGGCCCTTATGCTGGTTCCTCCAGCATTGGTCAAGAGGAACAATCACCAAAGAACTAGCCACCTTTAAATCCAGTGCCAGAGGATTTACCCCCTCCACCACCAAGCCTACCTGTAGGATAACAGGTGCTAGTGGATGCTGCTCAGCTGATGCAGCCTGTCAATACTCTTCTGAGAGTAGTTGCTCAACAACAACAGAACATGAGGAATGACATGCAAGCAATTTAGGCTAATGCTGATGCCTGAAGACAAGAGACCCAAAGGTTGAATGGCAATGGAGCTAGGCATGCTGATGTCTTCAACTTAAATAAGTTTGTAGATTTAGTCTACAAGTTTGAGCCTATGATTGGGAGGCCTTTAGATGTCCAAATGTGGATGGAGGAGGTTGAGAAGACGTTTGCTGCCTTAGATATTCCAAAACATAGGAAGGTGGAGTATGCCTCCTACTTGCTGATTGAGAGGGCAAACAACTGGTGGATGAGCACCAAGCGACATATGCCTGGAGTTGTCACATGGAAAATGTTTCAGCAGGCTTTTTATAGGGAGTTTTTGTAAACCCCGAGATTTTTTTTCATATAAATAGAAATAGATGAAAAATATAAAAATAGAAAATAGAATGATAATATAGGACTCAATCAAGACCTTAGAATTAAACCACAAGTAGAAATGAGCTTTTATATAATTTCAAACCCTAAATCAAAGTTATCTAGATAGTATTTAAGAATACTAATAAGATTTCATAGTGGGTATCAAAAACTCAAGATAAAGAAATAACCTAACTAAGATTTCAAATTTATTGAAAAGAAGATATTTGGTAATGCTTATAGTTAGAAAATGATAATTTATAGATGGATCGTTAGGATTATGATTACACAATAAAAATATAAACCAATGTATAACTAATAATCTAGACTCCAAATAAATATTTGGATCACACTATTGTTCTAGTTAGGGTATTCTTAAGCTATTAAAGCCTAAAACAAAAATTGACCTATTAAGCTTATAAAACCTTAATCGTAGGAGATAAAATTCTAAAAACAATTAATCACGTAAACTTAAAACTCAAAATTGTATCTTTTGACAATCTAATTTTTTTTTTGTAAGAATCCTACAAAAATACTTTTAGACAAAAACTCTCAAGTATTCGTTAAATCGTACCCGATTAACCTAATAAACTGCCCAAAAAATTAGACAAATATTATCTAATTATTAGTATTATATATATATATGTAGGATCGGTTCCAACTCGTATCAAATGTAGGGTTTAGATTGCCTTGATATATGAGAACCGAAATGCATGAAAAATCATCCAAATTATCTACAAAAGGTCAACAAATTCAACTCATAAAAAAATCAATTGTTGCCATCTCAACTTCCTCATTAAATGTAACCAATACAACTTGATATGACAATGCCTAAATGTAGAACAATCGAAAGCAAACATTGGATGACAACCGTCCTCTTCCTTCTCCTATATATATACACATACATATATATGTGTGTGTTTATGACTCTTAATGAACAAGTAAACAAGCATCACTTCTTACCAAAGTTTCTTGATTAAAAAACTCCTAACTAGCAACCAAATCGACCTAAGAGCAGAACCCAGCTCATCTTAAACACCCCAGTTCGGATCAAAGCAAAAACAATACTAAAAAATGCTCAAGTTGGTAACAAGGTAAGTTGATTTGTTTTGGCTTGTTGTTTGTTAAAAACAATGATTTAAGCTTACTTCTGATGATCATAGGATCATTACCAACTCAAGAACAAGCTTCGAATTCCACCGAATAGGCTCAATCAAGGTAAAATTCGAAAACCCTAGTTATACTTTTCCAAATTCGAAAATTTAAGATCAAGTACATATAGATGCATTATGAGTTGATGTGTGTGTGTGTGTGTGTGTGTGTGTGTGTGTATACACCATAGAAACACTGAGGAACGATTTGGAAATGATTATAACATAGAAAATTGAAGAAATAAGAACTAGTTCATCAGAGAAGATGATGAATAGTGTCAATATTGTTCCTACGCTGGCAATGTAGAAGTTGAACGCCGACGGTTTATGAGGGTAGGCCAACGGTGTTGAGACGGCTTACACTGGAACAAAAGCTACGTAAATTTTTTTTCGTAAAATGAACGAACGCCGACTAACTGGGGTTATACGTCAGCAGTGTATAGTCCGGCGTACTTGAGAAAGCTAGCAACTTACAAGCCAGCACAACTTGATCGAAATAATATGTGAAACTTAAGAACGCCACCATCTAGGTTTCAATGCTAGCGACGTAGGAGCCGGCATACAAACATTTTTTTTTACGTAAAGTTTGTATTATACGAATAAGTTATTTATATAATAAATATAAACATATTATATATATGTAAATCAAAATAGAATTTACTATGAAATAAAAAAAATACAGTTACTTAGAATAACAATATGTTTAATATTCGATAACTTCTAAAACCCTAGAGACTGTAGGAAATATTAAGTATTATTAGCAACTATAATTATCAAATATTTGTTTCATATAGATAAACAGGTAAGAATGGAAATTGAAAGAGTTAAATTTATGAATAATGTGACTTGTAAAAATGACAAAATAATTGTATGAAGTAGATTAAGAGAAACACGACGACACTAAATAATAATAAACGAATATGAGTTACTATAATGAGTTAGATAGAGAATAACATAAAAATAGTAATAATAACTATAAAATATAAACTTGTTAAATATCAAGCAAGACCGAGACAAGCTACATGAAAATAAAGATTAATTGATAATAGTTATTATAAGACCATTAAAGGACCAAAATAAGTAATAGAAATCGAGCCAAATATCAATTTTGGACACTAGAACGTATAGGAGTTTAGTTATATAATCTATGTTATGTTGGTGAATATTTTATTCATCTCAATAGGTGACTTTGATACCATAGAGAACCTTCCGATAGATTACTACGACTAGTTACTATGAGCAGGTGAGTAATTCAGTCACATTTTACTGTTTGTGCTTGTAATTAGCTGTATATGTAATGCAAAGATAATAATATAAATGTTTTGATGGAAATGTGTTGTGATCTGATTATATTATTGTTAATCTACCATTGCAAAAGTGATAATACAATGGTATGATGATGTGAAGTAGTATGATGATTATCGTGTGTAATGTATGACCACCATGAAACTGAATAAGAACTATTGACTTTTTAAAATATCCTGGTCATGCATTGCACGTATTGCATTATTGCATATATAAACGGGTGACAGTCTGCTACGTATTAATATTTCGATTCTCTGTTAATGATTGGTTTTTCTAAAGTGTTAGTTCTTCCAAGGTTTTCTTTTTTCCATCGGTTCTACAGGATCTAAGTGGCAACGAAAAACACCGCCCGTAGTATCTCTTTGAAATGATTAATACTGAGGGAGTTTCTAAGGATGGATACAGGAAATGGTCAGTTAAAACAATTATTAAATTTAAAGTGATAACCCTAAGACGAGAAATCGTTGATTTTCCTATAGACTTATTCTCTCATGGGCAGGTGGGTCATAAAGTAAATATTCTTCAACCCTAAAAAGAGGGCGTAAATCTTTTTCCTATTTGGATTCTAGATCATCCAAGCTTATATTTGAACATATGTTTGAGTGATTGCATTACATACGATTTGTTATTAACTTGCTTAATGTGTAATATGTCTGGTTATTTACTGAGCCGTGGTTTTGCTCACACTCCCACATTCTTTTCAGGTTTACGCGTCGTCCTTGGTTAGTTACTTCCAGAAATATGGTTCCGGTAAAGGCTTAAGAGCTGGAAGCCTACGGTTCTATTTGGGATTAATGGTTTATATTTTCCTAGAATAAATAGCTAGTATTATCTTATCAGTTATGTATGTAGAGAATTACAAAAAGACTACATGGTTTGTAATAAATTATGATACTTTATGATTAAGATGGTAGTGATAAGATCATATTTTGTACAAATCTTGATAATCAATTGAGCTAGAATGGATATTTGTTTTGATTAAATTCTATGTTTCAGGACTAATTTGGATAAAGAAATCAAAACAAGTGAATTTGAATTGAAAAGAGGAAAAATTGAAGTCAAGGCCGGCAATTCATCATTGAAAGCCGCCAGCTGAATCCAAGGCCGTTGCAGCACAGCCAGCTTTGCCCAGCACAAGTTGAACAACATTCAAAGCCGCCTCAAAGCTGCCGGCGTAGAAGATGAGAAGCAGCGTAAATGAAGGGGCAGCTCAGAACTGAAAAATCACCAGCTTTGAAGGAGTTACATTATAAGCCAGCATGAAAGCCGCCGGCCTTGAGGCAGCGTACATGGAAGAATTGAAGAGACATGAAGCTATCCAACACTTGAAGGAAAATGAAGCAACACATCTGTTGGAAAGCCTACGCCGGTGTCAAAGCCGCCGGCCTTGGGACAACGTTCGTTATAAATTTGCCCAACGCTTCATTTCTGACTACAAACGCCGGCTAGATCTACGTTCAAAGCCGCCGGCGTTGAAGCGGCCTACATTGTAACAGATATTGAAGGCTGCCAGTGCACTGCCTGCGCAAGGGACAATTTGAAGATACGCTGCCTGTAAGCCGCCGGCGTAGGATCCATAACGGCCGGCGTACATTGAGAAACAGCAAAGCTCATTAAATGTTTTTCACGAAATTTTTCCTATAAATAGGGGGTCTTCCCCTCATTCTCAGAATCATCCAAGCAACCAAATATCTAGTACTCCAAGTAGCTTTAGAATATTTAGAATAGGCATTTCATAAGAGATTTTGAAGAGATTTGAAGTTATACAAGATTTGCAAGTGAAGCTTTTAGTATTTTGAATTGGTGATTTCTAATCTTATTCTTTTTATGCAATTCATATACTTGAATATTCTGATCATAATGAAATCATTTGCAATTTCTTATTTGATTATTGAATCATCATCCATGAGTAGCTAAATTCTTTTTGTGGGAAGTTGATGAAGCTTTAAACATGTTAAGATGATTTTTGAATCTATGTTATGAGATATTTAGAATCATGAAATATTCATATTGAATTCTGATTATTCATCTTGTTTTGGTGTATAAGAATTCTAATAACTCGGAAGGGAAATTAGTGTTCACATGAATTCATAAATTGAGATTAAATTGCAATTGCGGAAGCGGCGTAGTTTAATCTAGTTTAGAAATTATCCATGAATATTAATGCAATATTTTTTGTTGATTTCTCACTAAGGAATTAGGAGTTTTTAATATAAAGTATTAGTCAATTATAGAATCGGGAGATTTATAATTGTAATTTTGATTCCACTAATGATTTATTCAACGGAAGTTATTGAATTGTTTTGTGGTTTAAAAGGTTTTCAAACTTTGTTTTTAAATCTTGATAATTTCTTATGAATATTCATGAATCTAATTATCATTATAACATGAGTTCAAGTTGATTAGCAGTAGTTTAAAGTGGATTCTAATCCTTCCCACACTTGTCATCATATCCCTCTCTTTAAAAGATCATTGCATTTCATATAGATAATTAGTTAGATAAGTTAGTTTAACTTAATCAATTTAAGAAAATCAATTGCCTAGATATTAGTATTAGTTGATAATTGTCTAGTAGTTAGTAAATCCTTGTGGGATCGACACTTTATTCATGCTATATTACAATAGAAGACCTAGTGCGCTTGTTAGAAATATGCTTTAAAATTCAATACTTATCACAGCACATCAGGTAGTTATTTCTTAATTTATTTTTTATATGTATTTATCATTTCTTATCGAAGCAATTAAAAGATCCTGTTATTTTGGAAAACATGTCACTCTTCAAAGGTAATCTAGTGATAGTATTCAGGTGTGACTTGTCTACTTCTACTAGGGTACCCTCGGGGCGTGACAGTTTTTCCCTAACAGTGTGAAGCAAAAGATGCTTTAGGAGTACTATACTCTGCAACAAGGAAGAATGGCTATAGAGGAGTATGAGGTCGAGCTGCATAAACTGATGTGGTTCTTACTTGACCTCTTGAAAGAGAGTGAAGAGGCTATGGTTAGTAGTTTCATCACTGGATTGGAGCCTGAAATTCAGTACCAATTGAACTTGATGGACTTAACTAACTACTAAGTAGTGGTCAATAAGGCTAAAACAGTGGAGCAGGGTCTGAGCAAAATGAAGAATTGCGAGCCTCAGACAGGTCAAATTTTCTTAAGAAAGAGACTAGTCTCCAACGTTCAGACTCAAGAAAGAGGAAAGAGACCTATCACACAATCTTTCAGATCAATAGCACCAAGTATTGAGAAGAGAGGTACTAGATGCCTTGGACCACATGAGATTAAGGAATACAAATGGATTGAGGATGCCTATTTTTCATGTGGCAAAGTTAGTCATGGTAGTAGATTCTGCACAGAGAAGATCCGCCCACAAGTATTTTGTTTTAAGTGTGGACAAAGAGAACATTGGACAATTGATTGTAAGGAGCATGGGAAGCAAATTGTTGTAGGAGCTCAATTTGGAAGATTTCAGAGTATCGGTCAAGGACAAAGAGCTCTAGCCAAAGTATATGCTCGTGAACATAAGGACACATCCAGCGTAGATAGTATCGCATGTACGCTTCGTATATCCTTGTATAGTGGGGATCAGTTTATTCATTAGCTTGAAGTGTAAAGACCTCCAGCTCTACCTACTTGCAAGTTATTGGGAAGGTCAGCTTTGGCATCTATGACGATAGAAGGAGAACAAAAGAAAGATCTTGCAAGGATACCAATTGTATGTGAATACCCTGAAGTGTTTCTAGAAGATTTACCAAGATTATCACTGGAGCAAGAAGTGGAGTTCTATATTGAATTAGTGCCTGACACTTTGCCTATTTCAAAGACACCATATCGTATGGCTCCTATTGAACTTGCAAAGCTTAAGGTCTAGTTAGAAGATTTATTACAAAAGAAGTTCATTAGACTAAACGTGTCGCCTTGGGGAGCTCCTGTGTTATTTGTGAAGAAGAAAGATGGGAGCATGAGGTTTTGTATTGACTATAGAGAATTAAATCAAGTGACGATCAAGAATAAATACCCATTGCTAAGGATAGATGATTTGTTTGATCAATTGGTAGGAGCACGAGTATTTTTCAAGATTGATCAGAGATCAGGATATCACTAGCTATGGGTTAAGGCAGAGAAGATTCAGAAGACGGCATTTAAGACCAGATATGGACATAATGAGTTTGTTATCATGCCTTTTGATCTAACAAATGTGCCAGGAGTTTTCATGGATTTAATGAACAGAGTTTTCAGAGATTATTTTGATCGGTTTGTAGTGGTGTTTATTAATGGTATGTCGGTGTATTCTAAGTTGAAAGAAGAACATGAAGAACATCTAAGGTTGGTATTAACTAGATTGCAAGAGGAAAAGCTGTATGCTAAGTTCACGAAGTGTGAATTCTGGTTGGAACAAGTAACTTTCTTGGGACATGTTGTTGATGGGAATTGAATTTCTGTGGATCTTGAGAAAGTAAAAGTAGTGGTGGAATGGCCAACATCGCAGAACGTGTCAAAGATTAGAAGTTTTCTAGGAATGGCAGATACTACAGACGATTTGTAGAAGATTTTTCCAAGACTGCAAGTCCATTTATCAGACTGACTCAGAAAGGAGTGAAATATGTTTGGGATGAAGATTGTGAGAATAGCTTCCAGCAGTTGAAAGACAAATTGGTATCAGCCTCAGTGCTATCTTTACTAGTAAGTAGGGAAGAATATTCCATTTATAGTGATGCTTCTATTCAAGGTTTGGGTTGTGTTTTGATGCAAGGAGGCAAGGTTATATCATATGCTTTGAAACAGCTAAAGCCCTATGAAAGGAATTATCCTACTCATGATTTGGAATTGGCAGAAGTGGTTCATGCTTTGAAGTTGTGGAGACATTATTTATATGGGGAAAGATGTAAAGTGTATACGGATCACAAAAGTTTAAAGTACATATTTACTGAGAGAGAGTTGAACATGAGACAAATGAGATGGTTAGAGCTTACTAAGGATTATGATGTGAACATTCAATATCATCTTGAAAAGGTGAATGTAGTAACAAACACTTTGAGTAGGAAATGAGTTGAAAATTTAACAGCTTTGCTAACTTTCGAAAGACACCTGATAGAAGAAATGAGAAAACTTGAGTTGGAAGTAGTAATCAATCAAGGGGGTACCAAATTAGTGAGTTTGCAAAGACAACCTACCCTTATGGAAAGGATTAAAGTAACATAAGTTAGTGACCTAAGTATACAAGAGGTAAAAAGGAGAATGGAAAAGGGTAGAGCACCTGAATTTCATATCGATGAAGAAGGTGTTATGACATAAAATGGAAGGTTATGTGTACCAGAATGAGGAGATCTTAAAAAGGGAAAACTAAAAGAGGCATATTCTTCAAGTTATTCGATCTACCCAGGAGGCAATAAGATATATCAAGATTTGAAGAAGTTGTATATGTGGAATAATATGAAGAAAGAAATATTAGAATATATATCCAAATGCTGCACTTGCCAATTAATTAATATTGAGCATAGGAGACCGATAGGTGAATTAGAACCTTTGTTAATACCTCAACAGAAGTGGGAGCACATTACTATGGACTTCGTCACTGCACTACCTAGAACTAAGGAAAGGTTTGATATGGTGTGGGTGATTATTGATAGACTTACCAAAGTAGCCTACTTCACACCGATAAGAATTAGATACAAATTGGAGTGGTTAGCAATATCATACATCAAAGAGATAGTAAGATTGCATGGAATACCGCTATCTATAGTATTTGATAGAGACACTAGATTTGTTGGAAGATTTTTGGAAGACTCTGCATCAAAATTTGGGCACTAAAGTTGTTTTTAGCATTGCCTATCATCCTCAGATCGATGGACAATCCGAGCAGACTATTCAAATTTTGGAATATAAGTTAAGGGTATGTGTTTTATATTTCAAAGATAGTTGGGTAGATCATTTGCCTTTAGTAGAGTTTGTCTACAATAATAGTTACTAAGCGTCAATTAGGCTGCTACCTTATAAAGCCGTGTATGGCAGAAAGTGTAGATCAGTAATCCATTGAGATGAAGTTGGTGAAAAACAGATTTTGGGACCAAAATTGTTGCAGGATGCTGTTGACAAGGTTAGGTTGATTAGACAAAGATCGCAAGCAGCCCAAAGTCGTCAGAAAAGCTATGCTGACAAGAGAAGAAGGCCTTTAGAATTTCAAGTGGGAGATCATGTCCTACTTAAGATATCACCAACTAAGGGCGTTTTTAGATTTAGGTTGAGAGGAAAATTGAATTTGATATATGTGCGACCTTATGAAATTCTTGAAAAGATAAGCGATGTGGTATACAGATTAGCTTTGCCACCAAATTTAGAAGGAGTATATAATGTGTTCTATGTATCTATGTTGAGGACGTATGTTAAGGATCCTGAAGAGATAGTAGCGTTGAAACCCTTGGAAATATAGTTGAATCTATCTTTAGTTGAAAGGCTAGTAAGGATTATGGACACCAAACAAAAGATTTTAAGGAAGTGGGTAATCAAGTATGTGAAGATGCAATGGACAAATTAGTCGGAATGGGAAGCTACTTAGGAGATAGAAGAAGAAATGAGATCAAAGTACCTTAAGCTATTCAACTCTCAAGGTAACTTTCGAGAACGAAAGTACTTTTTAGGAGGGGAGAGATGTAATATACAAATAAATAAATCATAGTGAAGGGTAGTAATGTAAAATAAGTTGTTTAAGAGGATATTTTTGTCATTTAACAGACAAAATTGGACCCAAAGAAGTTGTTCACGAAGAACAACATGGGGAGGACTTAGGTCGGTTGTAAGTAGCCAGCTTTTATTGGAGCATTGCAGGCGTTATGTCAGCTTTGGAGCTTTGGAAAGTTTTTTTTTTTTTTTTCAATCAAATTGTGAAAGATGCTAGCGTATAGGGGAAAACCGTCTAAAGGCCGTTGGCATAGAAAGTGAAAGCCGTCAGCTTTCTATCGGCTTAAGTGGTTATATTCCTTGATTCGAGTCTCAGCCGCCCTTTCAGCCTATATTTCTACAAAAGATATGTCCTTCTTTGTGCTAGGGTTTCCAAAGTCTTATATATATACCCAAGGTCTTTAGTTCTCTCTTCATAACTCAACCTGTGCAATATTCTAGGTAAGAATTCCTCCCAAAACTCTTTTGGTTGAGTTTATGATTAGATTTTGGTTTCTAAAGGTTGTTTCATATTGGTTTTGAGGAATCAAGTTGCTGGAGACGATTTCATTGGAGATCAAGGAAGGTGTGTGATCCAAAGCTTTAAGTAAGTATTAAATCTGTTCTATCTTTGTTATTTTGAAGAATGAATCTTTTTTTATAGTTAAATTGTTATTGATTGAGAATTTTAGGGTTTTGAGGAGTTTTGAAGAAATCTGCGTTTTAGGGTTTTGTTGTTTGATGATCCCAGAAGATAGGTGTGAAGATATAATATTATAAATCTTATATTTTGAGATTGTGGATTTTAGGGTTAAGGTTTAATTATGAATGTGAAATTGAATTTTAATTTGATATATGTTGATGATTTGGTTTCTAGTGAAATTAGGGTTTATAGCCTTCTAAGAGGATTTGTTACTATTGGAGTTTTGTGAAAGAGCTGAATTAGGTATGACCTTATCCTGCTTGCTGTTTGTGCTTGTAGGATTAGAAAAAAAATTGATTAAACCTTATCCGTATTATAATTAAAAAGTGTGTTGCTTGTGTTTGGCTTTAGTTAGTAAAGACTATGCAAAGTGTGATACTAACGAGGCGCCCTAATGATCTATACATGAGAATATCCCGAGTGGACTCACGCGTAGAGATGATTCCAGTAGATTAGGAGTCGTGTAAGTGTAAACCCCAGTTTTCCTAGTAACCGAGTAAACTTCGGAAACCGGAAACCAAAACCCTAAACTGGATTAGCTTAAGCTTAAGAGAGAAACCTAGAAACCCTGAATCCGGCTTTCCTTCGGTTTCAAACTAAAAGAACTTTTGTAAAATAATTTAACATGGAGTATTGTTCTAAAGTATATTTCAAACCATAAAAAGATCTGATTTTGAAAAATTTTCCATTCCAGGCCTTTCCAAGATCCATTACGAAAAAACGAGCCCCGAAACTCGAAATTCGAAAAATATTTCGGAAAACTCTTTAGAACCAAAATTCAATAAGGATTTCAAAAATATAAATTTTATAATTTTTCGATTTATAAAAATTACAGATATAGCCTTTTTCTCGTATTTTCTTTACTACTGGTAAAGTAATTATCTTATATACTATTCATTACTATTCACAAGTACAACCTACTACTCTTACAAGCCACTCTCTACTTTTACATCCTTACAAACACTCCATTACATTTTCTTTTCCAAGAAGAATTTGTCTCTTAAATAATTATTACAATTTAAGATATATTATTACATAAATTACAAAACAAAATAAATTTAAACACTCTTTCTCCCCCTCTCCTTGTGAACCGGCACACACCCCCCCTAATGCCCTCAATTGTTTTATTTTTTTCTTCTTTATTATAATTAAACAAACCCTAATTTACTTATTATATATTCTTTTACATTTCTCTCTCTTCATTCACTTCATTTGTTTCAAAAAATTACACAAACTCTCTCTTTTTCTCCTCTCTTGCTGTGACTTTCATCAACACACACACACACAAGTTCATTTCTTTTTTCATTTCCCACTCATTTCAATCTTTAGGTGATGAATCCTAAACCTTTCTACCATTAAATCTTATAATGGCAAGACTATTCATGAGTATTTTCACATTTAAATCCCCATGAGCACTTGCTAGGGACAAGAAAATACTACTACATGAATATCAAGCCATCACAAGAGTAGATCTTGTGTTTAAATGATTTTTTGTTAGATGATCTTCATGTTAATGCATGTAGAAGTAGAATAAAACAAAGATCTTGCATAAAAATCCATGTTCATATTTTCAAACTCCATCTCATGCATCCTAAGCAGTAAATCTAGCATTTAAATGCTCATATTATACTTGACATTCATGATCTCATGAATATTTTGGGTTTTAATGCATTAATGATCATAAAGGCTTTGTCTTGTGTATATAAATGTTGTAGTTAGTAGATCTTAAGTAGATAAGATAAGAAACTTGAAAAGGAAAAAATTTTGTTTGAAATATTCAAATGAAAATTCGACGACTTCAAGACCATGTATTAAAAACCCTTTTATCAACTCTAAAACTTGTGTTTTATATGAAAAATGAAGTGTATAGGTAATAGATATCATTAAGTAATGATTTTTATAAGTTGAAATGAGATTTGATAAGAAAAATATGCAAAACAAAGAGTAGAAATAAGATAGGAAATTTTGAGTTACTAATCAACTTAAGAAATTCGTAATTTTGGAGTATTGTCATGAAAACACCTATTTTCCAAACTCAAAATGAAAGTTTTATTTAAGAAACGAAGTCTCTAAGGGATAGATATAATAGAGCTTTAAATTTTAATGTATTAAACAAGTTTTTCTCAAAGAAAATCATTTAAAAACTAATTTTTCAAAAATTCGCATTTTGGAATAACCCCTATTTGAAAACATGTTTACAAAGTATAAAATGAGAATTTTCATGTAGAAATGAAGGTCTTAAGTAATAGATAAAATGAAGACTCAATTCTAGCAAAGATAACTAGATTTTCCTAAGAAATAATTCCAAAACAAAAGAAATTTAGCAAAGTCATGAAACTAGTTTTCTTAAAAGTAAATATTCATGGAGTCTTACAAAATAAAGAGTTTCTAAAATTTCCTTTTGTTTAATATCACCAAGATCATGCATACTTCAAGCTCATAACATGACATTCATGATAGGAAATCATCAATATTGCATGTATAGTTGATCTATATTCTAGAAACGTTACAAACATTCACAAAACTATTTTTCGGAATTGGGAATTGCTACTGATCAGAATGTTTCGTGACTCAAACATTTTCAAAACTTGAAAATAATACTAGAATTAGATAGATCTTTCGAAGTAGATAGAATTGCGAAATTCCGAGTTAAAACGATCAAGTTATGACCATTTTAAGTTGGGACTTCTGCAAAATAACGATAATTACAAATTTACTAGTTTTGATAAATAGTTTGGATTAGTTAAGTGATAAAATACTTATTAGGCTATTTCTTCCTTTTTAGGTGACCCTGAAATCGACAATTCCCTACCACTGGATTACTATTACTAAAAGACCGGTGATCCAATGGCCGAGTGAGTATTACTTCCGATTCCATTTATTGTATGTGATTGTAATGATAATTGCATTAGATATTAGGTAAAGATAAAATTGATATGCATGATGGGGATGAATGGAATTATGTATGGTTACTATTGATATGAGAAATTAAAATATGAATATCAAGGCCAGGTGATTAACTATTACTTGTATAGATGAATTAGGATTGACTGTCTGCAATTATTGATTGATCACTTAAAGAATTGGTATAATTGACTATTCAGAATTGAAAATAAATATGGACTCATTCATATCATATATGGGGATGGAGCATTAACATTGGTTGGTTGCTCGTGATCCTAAACGGTGTAAAAGTTGGTTAATCGTGATCCACAAACGAATTATTGAGTTGGTTAATCGTGATCCACAAACGAATTTATAAGTAGTTAACCGTGATCCTAAACGACATAATTTGATAGTACTGCAGTATTCGTTAATCTGCTAACCCGGGATGGAGGGTGAAAGTTCATTCACATATGATTTTCGGCTAGTCATATGTTTGTTGAATTCCATATGTTTGATGCATATCACTTGTCTGACTAATCACTTGCTTGTATGATGTGTTATGAATGTGATCTTGGAAGTTCTCACTCACTAAGCTAGTATAGCTTACGTCCCTACAGTTTTTATTTGTTACAGCACGAGTTCATATGGCTTAGACCGAGACAACCTACAGCTCAAGTATAGGAGCTAGGCGTTTCCTTTAGAAGTTGTATTCAATTTTGTTTAGACTTCCGTAGGAAACTAAAAGACTTTAGATGACTGTAAAAGACCTCTAAACGATATTCTTTTGCGGGAGAATATCCCTTAGATTTTGCAACTAATTATATATGTGTTTTGATTTATTTTCTAATGCTATTGAATGCCAAATTAAACTCTTTAACTCCATCGGTTCAAGTATTCTATTGTCGTAAAGGCATGCCTTACATCTATACAAGACTTCCAAAGGACTAAGGTAGTAATTCGTGAGTCTTATATGGCATGTGGTGGACTGTTACGTTTAGCGTACCCCGTGGGGCGTGACAGTCAGGCCTTATGATGGTACACAGTGATGGATAGGGACTACCCAACATCAATATGTGTATATTAAGTATTTTATATAAAGGCCTGTTAATTGGGATCATGAGTTACTCTAGGTTTAGGACTAGTTGTGAAATTGTGTTGGTTGTTGGCTAATCAAAGATAATTACCTGTGTCTATTGCATTAGTTTTAGAGTTGAATGTAATTTCTGTATATTGCATGTTCGTGCGTATTTGTTGACAATATGATATACTAGGCATTTTCGCTCATTCCTTTATTTTTCAGGTATAGGTGAAGATGATATTGTTTATGACTTGTCCGGTATGATCTATATATAGATCATGGGATAGCGATAAGGGACTTGACTATCTAGCCGAGGACCAGTAGAACTTGAGTATTGGAAGTAGGAGAGAGATATGGAAGGCTATCTGCAATGTTGTTTTATGTTATTAGTTAATTAGAAACTTTATGAGAGTAGTTTATTAGGTTTTATTTGGTTTGAAGACATATAGTTTCGGATTTTTATTAGGGTATGTTTTCCTAGAAAGTTTATCTTAAGTGATGTTCTAAAGTAATCTATGTGTGAATTTTGGTGATAATATTTGTTATAATTTGTGGCTCAGTATTTTATAGCCCTAGCATGTCTTAATAAGAGAATGACACGTTGTGAGTTGCAATGCCTTTAATTTAGGGCATTACATGTTTGGTGGCCAAACATGTGAATAATAACCAAGTAAGCAAATATGGTCTCCAAGTTTATAATATGTGGCTATAATTGTTTAAACAAACTTAATGGCTAAGTCCTTATCATCTATATATATGGTCATTTAGCTAGCAATTTGTGTATCAAGTAAAAAGACTGAAGTAGCAATAAGAGAGTGTGTAACAAGTGTGAGTTTATCATCTAGTGTGTGTAGTATGTGATTTGTAGTCGTGACACTCAATTTTTTTATTAGAATATTGAGAGTTATTTTCTCTTCATAAATTGTCCATTTCTATTGGCAAAATTATTATTATTATTTATTCTCTCCACTCGACATTTGAACCCATGACTTTCCATGGTAAGTTATTATATATTTTTTTAAGTAGACCTTCAAACTAAGAGAATTTCTACGGCCCCGTTGACAAAACCATCTAATAGTTAAAAAAATATAGTAATTAAATTATTAACTATTTTAAAGATTCGATCATGGTTAAGTATAGTATGAGCCGTTGAATGATGACGAGACCAGTTCCATCAAAATTAGTGATGGGACCATAGAATTTCCCTCAAACTAAGTCTTCTAGTGTGTCTAAGATAGAGGTAATCACCTATAGTATGGTCTTGCTCTCAATGCAACTATTAGTAGAGGTTGAAATTTCACCTTGTAGAATTGTTCCTTGTTCTTTCTATAGTATAGATATATTATATGTCATGTAATATCTATAATGCGTGTGTACTAAAAAAATCATCATATTAATCAAATAAAATATGAAATGGTTTGTAAAAGGGAAAAATAAAATAAAATCTTTAACCATTTAACATTCTTTGGTAACAATTTTTTTAAGTGGCCATGAGATACTGATAAATACATTTTTAAATAAAAGATATTATGCATACCTATTATACCAAGTTATTTTTTTTGGGAAAAAGGGTTTGTTTGTGGGTTTTTTCCCCTACACTTGCACCTGGTATGTAAATAGCAAGAGACCAGGATTCATCATACTTCCAAGGTCCCATTAAGTGAGATTCTTGAGATAATTTCCATAGATATAAAAAGTTTTTTTTCTTTTTTTCCTTTATATTATTAAAAAGTCATTATAAAGTAGCCAATGGGAGAATTAGTAAATTAATCGACACAACTTCTTTTTCTCTTTTTTTATATGGAAGTGATTAAGAGAATGGCTTTACTCATAATCTATAACAGCATAATATAAAAACCATTAATTAGTGACGTTATGGAGAGAGATAAATAATCACACTGCAATAATATTATCTTTATTATATTAAAAAATTAAACGTATTAAATAATTGTTACTGTATTAAATTTATTATTGTAGATCGATAGAAAATTTAGCACTTATGTACCAATTAACATTAAAAGATGGAGATAAAAAAAACCCAAAACATAAATATATAAAATAATAAGAATTTATGTAAAATAAAAAATTCTTCAATTAATAATCACCATTTAATAATGATTTAGGCAGAAAAAGAAATAAACTTTTTAATTAAAATTTCAAAACCAGTCCTGTCGGCAAGGTTTCTTTTTGTTTGTTTTTTTTTTTTTTTGTCGGCAAGAACTTATTCTCTTGAAAAGGACAAAGCATTGACTCCAAGCAGCATTTAAAACGAAGCTTTCTTTCCCTTTTTTTTTTTCACTTTAATTTCTTTTCTTTTATTGGTTTTTTTTTGGTCATAATTCTTTCTTGGTTTCAACAAAGAATTTAATAATGCCTGCTTTTGTCAAATCCAGCCATTCTGAAAGGGACTTTCATGTACCTTATGGTGGGAGCACCTTTCTTTTTCCCTTTTAAGTCCCTAAATTATTTTATATTATTTCCTTGTTCTATTAGTTTTCTTTTTCTAGTTTCCTCTATTGTTTTGTTTGTTTTTGTTTCGTTTTTATTGTTTTTTCATTTTGTTAGTTTTCTAAAGTTTTAGTTTCCAATAGCTAAAATACCTACATTGAAATGTTGTGTTAAGCCTAATACTAATTTGGTTTTGACTAGTTATGGGATTGAATCTACCTAAAGTTATTAATGAGACTATTTCGTGTTAACCATCATATTTAAAAAAATTATACAAATACAATTTGCATAAAAAACTTACCAATATATCATCGATATATCACTTGTTGTACATAGATATAAACTTTTTTATATGTATAACAAATTGAATATGGGATAGACATATAATATGATGTATTCAATGTGCATACATGATAAGTTATATTTGCTCATTCAATTTATAGGGATTTGTGCTCATTTATTTGAATATCTGATAAATTTTCATAAATTTTGCTTTTATTACTTAAATTGTTGTTTTCAACTCCTTTATACTTAAAAGAAAGAATTAAAGTGATTTGATCAAGAAATAGAGCAAAACACCAAGAACACCAGATCTCAATACAAATCGCATCGTGGCCACTTACAGTGTTCACAATGAAGACATTCAACCATGATGATTGAAACCGAGGGGACATGAAGAGTTGGATACAGAGTCAATTGCGTGGAGATCACACTCATGATTGGCCCTTGCGATTAAAATCGTAAAGAAGTACAAGCAAAGTTGAATTTGCACTCAAAGCTAACCACGACCTTAGTGATGCTCATGATTATCCCCAAATTGACGTTGTTATGTGTATGATATCATCTAACAAAGTTTGTTATATTAAATCTACCACATCGGTAATAAAATCTTCATTATTTCCATACCTGACATCAATAAATAGGCTTGAACAGAAAAAAATGTACACCAATGTACCATACCACTTGGAAAGCGAGTGTAAATATTCTTTGTAACTAATTAAAGAGAGAATTATAGTGAGAGAAACGCTACTCTACATGTGTTCAAGCTTCTTTGGATCAATTCTTGAGCTAATTTTAATTCAGCATGTAAAGATTCATGTGCCCATAGGTGTTTTCTATCTCCTTTTCTTGTTATTCCTATGATTTTGTGCTTAATTTGATAAATATCATAGGGAAACAACTTATTGAGCTTAGATTTAGTGGAACTAAGACTTAATTCATGTGATTTCATATATTCATTTATGAAGTATTGTTGCGTACTTGTAGTTAATAGCTTAAACTACATTTCTTAGGTTTATGTGCATGCTACTGAACTTATGTGTTTTGATAAGTAAATTTGTTGCACAATTAACCACTTAATTACGTTAAGTTACACTTAATTGATTAAACAAATATGATGAATAAATTGTGTTGAAAATGTGCAAATATTCGAATTTGTGTTTGTGTTTGTGTTTGTGTGAGTATTTGTGTTTTGTGTTATGTTTTTAGTAGAATTCTATAGGTTAGGATTACACTAGCTCATTGCACCAACTTGCTAGTCTAATTTTTCTATGTGTAGTTTTCTACTAACGGGCCAGTCCAAAAACCTATTGGCTCGTCGATACGGCTAAATCTAGCTATTAGTTGCAATTAATACCTGATCATTGAAGATAATTTTAAGGCAATGGCTAGACTTTTCAAGAAGATATAAATACAAGTTGTTAGGTATTATTAGGAGTTGATTGAACTCACAGATTGCAATTACTTCTTGTACAAACACTCTAAAAGATCAAGCTATATTTTGTGTCGATTGTAAGAGAGAGAAAAGTATGGCACCTTTTTGTCTTGAATGGCTATCTAATTATAAAAAACTACTAAGTTTGTTTGGTGGATTAAGTGCAATTTTGAGTTGCGCCTTATAGCTAGAAAATTGTTCTAAAGGCATAACTTAAGTAATTTGTTGATTGTTGATGGTATAGCTCTGGTGAGCAATTTGATTCTAGTGAATGTAATTGTGTGAAGTTCTCTTTGAGTGAGACAATTGTGTAATCGTAGATTAAGAGGCAGACCGAACTCTATGTTAAATCCCGGTGTTATCTTCTCTTCTCTATATCTCTTAATTATTGCAATTTAGTTGTTATTATTGTTTATTATTAAATTGCAATAATTAGAGATTAAAGTTTTTAAATAAAGCAAGTATAATCCGCATTTCCAAGGTATACATAGTTTTTCTTGTGCACCATAAGAACTCATATTGGATTTCAACTGAATAGATTGAGAGATCATTCTTTTGAATATATCTAAACTATTAATGATGATTACTCATAACATCTAGAGATCGAGTGGTGAAATCATTCCGTCACTTGATTAATTACTCATGAAATATAGTTTTTAATCAAAGGACTCTTGTTCTTAATGTAGATCTAAGTTGTTAATGGCTTGAGAAGAGATTCATGCTGTTTGACCTAGGTTTAAATGCTAATGACACTTAAGAGAGATTCATGTTGTTTGACTAGGTTTAAACGTTAATGACACTTGAGAGAAACTTTAACATAAATTCGTGAGTTAGATGGTACAAGCATATTCAATAAAGAACTTACTGATTTTGTTTCTTAAATCACATGTAAGGACTTGATGAAGCAAGATCTAAGCTAATCTTTGCATATTTGAACTTATCTTTATTGGGTTGATATGGAAAGCACGTACATAGTAGTTTAGATTTGTAAATATTTTAGTAAGTTGTGAATATTTATATCATGAATCCTTGATTTCTTTTAGGCTAGATAATGAACAAAAGTGAGTAGGGAGATGCTAATGATCCCTTAGAATATGACCTAATGTTTCTATGCTACTTGGTAGGTGCGCTTGCTTAAATCGGTGATGACCAAAATTGAATCAAACCATTAGCATTTATAAATTTTACAAGCTTCTCCATATCCTTGTGACCACATAAACTAACAGGACCAATACACATAAAGTTATATGTGTATTGCACATTCAACGTGCAATACATGTGCAAATAGTGTATTGTTCGTTCATTATGTGATACTACTATTTTTATAACTTTTAGTTTGTACCGTCCCTATATCTCTTCTCCAACATGCAATACATATTAAGAATTTTTTATCTCTTCTTCAACATGTAATATAGAGGTGATAATTTGGCAATTTCTTTGTATGATTTGTATTATTGTAATTTTTCTTTTTTGCAAAAGTCATTCGGTTATTAACCTTGCTCTAAGCCTATGATAAGCTCTTAAAATAATTCTAAAATTAGCATACTTCATCTTATCCACCAATCATCAAGGTAATTTCATGTCCAATAGTTTATAAATACTCAGCAATGTATCCTAATTTGATAAAAAAAATTATAAATCTCAAAAATAGTATAAATTTATAAAACTCTGCTCTCCAACATTAAGTGAAGCTGCGATGAGAAACAAATCAATTACACTCGAGAAAAGTAAGGTTAGCGCTCTAAAACCCTTTCACTACCATTTCTACATTAACTTAGTGAGACTACTTGTTTCCCCTTTCCTTCACTCATCTATAAGTCATTTTTTCCCCATGCCATCTCCTCATCAATCCTCAAAAACCATGTGAAGCGTGCAACCTATATTGTACACATGCAACAACGTTAATAAGATCTCTACAATAAAAATTGTGTAACTCCACAAGGGACAAATAGAGTTAACAACTTAGTAATAGCAACAAAAAGAAAGAAGACAACCAACTTAACTAATGGTACCTTTTAGGATTAGGAGCTAACATTGAGGTCAAAGAGCAAAACTTGTCACTACTGCTAGAGAACACCAACCACAATAACTTGATACAAGAGGGTCGTTCTAAAGTTGTATAGACGATGCAAACCATGTAAAAGACAGTGTTGTCAAACTCGAACTGGCCCAAACGATTCAGCCTAGTTCAACCGGAACTGGCCTTAAAAATGGGCAGATTATGTTGAAGACCCATTTTCCAATTGACCTAGCCAAACTCGGGGTAACCTAGCTGGTTCAATAAGGACGTGTTAACCCAGCCAGATCAAAGGGGTCGAAGGTATTAATTAAAAAAAAAAGGATAGAAAAAAAATCAAAAGATAGAAGGCAGTAAGGAGAAATAAGAAAAGAAAGTCGATGCCATCCTTTAAGTCTTCGATTGCTTGAATTTCTTGATGCATGTCAATGGGAGAAACTTCACCATCCTTCAAGTCTTCGACTGCTTGAATTTCTTGATGCATTGCAATGGGAGAAGTGCTAACGTCATCCTTTAAGTCTTCAAGTGCTTGTATTTATTGATGATATCAAATTTCTTGCAATGACCAGCAATGATAGAGTGTTTTTCATTTCCCACTTGGGGGGGAGGGGGGAGAGAGAGAGAGAGAGAGGAAAACAAAAATAGGTGCATTGTTTTATGGTCCACACTCAGACACATACACACACTACCATAATGTTTCAAAAACCCCCCAAAGTGTCATATGTTGTCTATCTTATCATCATACACTATAGAAATAGTGGTTAATGTTTAGTTAACTCCCATTTGATAAAAATCCAGTGGAACTCCAAAAAACTGCTAGTCCCAAATTAAACTTAAATATTGGGTGAATTTAATTTGATAAAAACATGGGTATAAGTTTGATTAAGTTATAATTGAATTTTTAAACATGGTCAATGTTTAATTTGAATTTTTAAGATAAAATTGAATTAAAACGAATTTTTAATTTTTTTCAAACTCAAAATTATAAGTTTAATTAAGTTCAAATTGAGTTAAGTTTGAACCAGTTATTATACCAAATTAAATCAATTAATTTACAAATTTCCTCATAATAAATTCCATTTGTACTTGCAACCCCTTCTCCAATATTTTCTTTGTTAGGATTATTAAAACATATAAAATTTAAAGGAAAAAAAATTACTAAAGTAAGTAACTAATAAAGTTAATTATGGATTTAATTGTATAATTTACATTTATTTGTCTTTCATAACTAAAATATAACTTATATTATTATTTTTTATTGACCCTTGTTCAACTCCCGATTGAACTTGGTTCGACCATCAACCCTTAACCCCTTGACATGTTCGGGTCAAACTCCAGTCTAGTTGTGACAACACTAGTAAAAGACCATAAGAGTCCAAAGTCAATTCCAACGCTATTACATAATAGGTATTGACTTTACCCAACTTTCCTGCTATTGCATAACAAGGCACTACCCTCATCATTTTACCAATTAATTCTTGAGCTACTGATAATAAAATTATCATGCTCCGAGTGTATAGGACGTACTAGTTTTATCATATATCATTTAAGTGATATGTGTAATACTTAATTTATCTTTCTAATCAATTTTAATTTATGAAATTATGATTGATTTTTAAAAAAATGTCAATGAAGTTCTATATTTCCGTCATTCTTCGAGAGTTTTTAAAACTTGTAAATTGCACCAATAACATATATAATTTCTCAAAATAATCATGGGCATAAGGCCTTGTCAAGTGAGCTTAACCTAATAGCAAAAGCATAAAATCTATGGGTGCATCCGAGTTAAAGTTTAAGAGAGTTTAGTAGGTATTTAAGTACAAACTGTCAATATTCATGAACAATTTTCCAAGAAAACTATTAGGCTTATCATTAAGAATGGATCACATAGTTCAATTCTTTTATGGATCTTTAGTAAAATTATTCATATCTCTTTTGTCTTATTTATGGAATCCTAAAATTCATAAAAATAGAAAAATCCAAAAACACAAAAAAAAAAAACCAACTTTTCATCTTTTGTTGTGTTTACTCAAATACAAAGTTTACCTATATCAATAAGGCTACTATTATTGTTGTTGAGCGAATACTAGAATCTCGTTTACTCAAGCACAAGAAATAGGCAATGATTAAAAGTTATACTTTGATTATAACAGTGTTACTAGTAATAAATAGGAATGTGTTTCAACGTTTGCTTAAAGTTTTACTACAAGAATACACATTCCAATGTTTATTTTAATAATGTATTGATTTTTTTATTCCTTCTACATTCAAAATAGAAATATTTCCATTTTGCAAGTAAGCTAGGTAATATAATGTATTTTGAGAATAATGTTTCTATATAATGAGCCGTCAAACTTTTTTTATCACCAACGTCCTTCTTATATTTTAAAATTACTAAAATGTCCTTCAGTGTATGCAAGGCAATATCAAGTTATAAATAAATTTAGCAATTAAATTTTATTCTTTGTTTTTTTAATGTACATGGTGAATTCTTGAATATGTTTAGTATTATTTTTAATTTATAAATACATTTATGATATACAATTTGTGGTTTGAGCCTTTTTTATTCTTAAAATAAAATTACATTTTATTAATAGATTATTTATATATTTCTTATTATCAATGCAAATACAAACGATAATATTTAAAATTAATTATTTACCTAAATAAATATATAAAACTTACAATATGGAGATATTCATCTGTTAAGAAATCATAATAATATACTAGTCTTATTTTCTTGAATTTTCCTAAAATACAATGATATACTGGATTCGATAAAATTAATATGCTATCCAATATGAGACATAGATTTTAATTCGTTATACTTTTAATCAATACATTATTAATTACTTAAACTGATACATAACTAATCAATTACATAAAATCAATAAGTGATAATGCAATTGGAGTAAGTTTGAGATGGATCATATAAGACTCGCACTTGCCTATCTTCACTATAGGGTCTCTTAAACTCGACTCAAAACCATATCAGGCTTTTATTGCAAAACTTAAACTTGCTCCTTTAAGGTTTGATCTACCCTACGCTATCCTGTTTGACTAAATAAATTTTCTTTCTTTGCATTCTATGGAATAAAATGTAATAAGAATTTTGTATAAATGACAAATGTTATTGATACATGTGTTTTAGTCATTAATTAAGAAGGAAATATATGATAATTCCATATATTTTTATGATTAATTGCAAAGATTTGGTACGTAACTTGATTTCTTTCTAATTTTAAGAGATAGATGATGATCTATGAGCTATGAAGAAAAGTTGACCAAGTTTCAACAAAGTTTGGATTAAAAAATGAAGAAGTTTAGAAGATTTATGAAAAGCACAGGATGATCATTTCCCCATGACTTCATTGCAAATTGTTCATGCTTGAGTAATGGGAGATAGAGAGATACATAGCTAAGTTCAATATGTCGTGCTCTTTTGGCAATATAAAGGACCAAGTAATCATAAAGGTACATGGCATGATATGATAAGCCGTGTTTAACCCATGCAAATATGGAATTATTGAAGTAAAGAAACATAGAGTAACACAGGAAGATATAATATCCTGTTTTTGTGCTATGTTGTTATAAAGTGAAGAGTCCTTAAAGAGACAAAGAGAAGCATAGGAAGATATATTAACTCGTGCTCTAGCTATGTTTTATTTTGAGTGAAGAATTGTAACGGTTATAATGGATCAAAGAGTTACATGGTTAAGTCAAGATACTCGTGTATATCCCATGCACTTTAATTATTTCATGAAGCCGTATTTTATTTTTAAAACATACTTGAAGATTGAAGTCTATCCATAATTAAGAGATTATATAGGTCTTTTATGTCTATATATATTAGTGTTGGAATAGAATTGAGAGATATAATATCATATTACAGCAACATCACTCAATACACAAAGAAAAAAAATACAATTCTCATCTTAGATTCTTGATTAAGGTTAAAGAGATCAAGGCAATTGATAGAAGCTTTGCAAGATCATTCTTAGAGGTGTACTCCTTCCTTATTCATGTTGTTTTAAATAGATGTATTTGTTTTCAAACTTTTAATGGAGGAGTAGAAATTTGTAATATATTAAAGTACCCTAGATATTTCTATGTAATCATGTTCTTAATATCAATTCAATGAAGTTTTATGTTTTTCTTGATTTTGATTATGTGCATTTCATTGTTTCTTGAATTGATATACTAGGAATATTGATTAACGACTGCTTTTGTATATATATAGATTATATATATAAATATATCAATCATAATAAGAGGGATTTATTTGTAATTTTATATATAAGAATAGGAAAATCTTTTGTATTAAATTGAATGAGAATTGGTATAATATGAGATTCATAAAGTTTTAATGTAATATTTGAATTGTTATTAATTATGAAGACATTCCAATAGATAGATTCAAGGATTAGGAATTGATAACCTTGAAAGAGATATCAATTCAATTAAGGAATCTTGGGGATTAAAATAACAAAAACGAACAGTGAACTATCCTTAGAAAATCAATATAGCAATGCTCTAGAGGGGATTTAATGTCTAGATGATGTTAAATGATATTGTAATCAATTCTTCATTATTTGATCTGTCTTGTGATAAAAATATAGATAATTAGATTAATAATAATATTACTAGTCAATAATGTTGAATACATTTTAGAATAGATATTACATAAAGGAGTTAATACTAGCAATTCATGATCTCTGCGGGATGACACCTGTTCTTATTAACTATAATATAATTGATAGGTATACTTGTCGATAAAATTGATCGCATAATAGTTATTAATGCAGGATTTTATTGATATCACGATTAATATCAACTTTTTAGGGCCATTGTCGAGGATCGACAATATTTGGAACGCTTCAATTCTACTAATCTACTCAATTCTTTTCCTTATGGAGACTTTTATTGAAAAACATTATCTTTATTTCATAATTTTGATTCAAAACTTATGCTCCAACATTTCTATTTTCTAGTTTTATGACTAGAAGTCATTCTATGAGATTACTGGATTTTGATCCAAAACCTGAGAAGACGACTTTGAGGAATAGATGAAAGACTGCAAAAGAAATCTTGGAGTCCTCACCTATAAAAATTGAAGAGAAACCTTTGAATTTTGCTATCATGGAGGAGCATGATGAAAAAAACCCACCTATTAATGTAAACATTAATGGTAGGAATGGGGGACAGCATGATGCAGTCACAGTGAATTGCACTATGTCGGATTATGCTCATCCTACTTTGATAGGAGTGACATCAAGCATCAATAAGCTAAGTGTAGTAGTGAACAACTTCAAAATCAAGTCAAATGTTATTCAAGTGTTGCAACAATGCGTTCAATTTGACAGTTTGCAAGATGAAGACCCCGATTCACATTTTCAAATTTTTTTGGATATGACACTTTTAAGATACACAGAGCAAGTGATGATGCTATAAGATTGAGACTCTTTCCATTCTTGCTATGAGTGAGAGGTAAGCAATGGTTGAACTCGCTACCAGAGGGGTCCATCAATACTAGGCAAGAATTGGCTGAAAAGTTCTTAGCAAAGTATTAACAGCGAAGCTAAGGTCCGATATCTCTACTTATGCTCAAATGGATTTAGAAACATCATATGACACTTAACATTATAAGGAGCCGTTAAGGAGGTGTTCACACCATCGTTTATCTCCTTAGACGCAAGTGCAGAATTTCTATAATGGTTTTAAATTATCAAATCCGACAAATGATTGATGCTACTGCTAAAGGAACTATGAATCATAAAACTACTAAACATATTCGCAATTAGTAGATTATATGGCGACAAACAATTACCAATGGTTAACCGGGTGCAATAAAGAAAGAAAATGGGCTGGGATCTATGAAGTGGATGTAGTTGCTTTACTAGTAGCAAAAGTGGATGCCTTGACAAATCAAGTATAGGGTTTGACTATTCAATCACAATAGGGCAATCATGCATCACCCATGTATAAATCATGAAGCTATAGAGCAATATGAATAAGTAGATTACTTGGGAAATTCGATAAGGCCTCAAAATAGCCCTTATAGTAATACTTATAATCCGAGATGGTATAATCATCCCAATCTGTCATGGGGTGGACAAAGCATGTAGAGATCTAATCCACCAAAGAAACCTACTTTAGAGGAGATGATGCGATAGTTCATTCAGGCGAACAATGCTACTTTAAGAAATTATGAAGCATCAATTCATAACTTGGAAAATCAAATAGGACATATTGCAAGGATGCTCTCCAAGAGAAATCAATGCACCTTACTTGGAATGCCAAGATGAATCCTAAAGAGCAAGTAAAGGTAGTGTCCTTAAGGAGTAATAAAGAGCTCCAACATCAAAATAAGCAAGCATCTAAAGAAGTAGTGGTGGTGTAATGCCCTAACTTGATGGCATTACAACCCATCTCGTGTCCTTAACATAGATGGACACGCTAAGACTATGAAACACTAATCCACAAATTATCAAAAGTATATCTCCAATACTCACATATAAATGGTTACTGCTCTTAAACATCACATAAAATCTTTAACAGAAAAAAAAAGTTGGCATAAACAAAGCCAACATAATTTAGTTAAAACATAAAATTAAAAGTCTCATAACATTTTTCAAATTTTGATAACATAAAGGTTCTATGAAAAATCTTCAACACTTGTCTATTTCCAAACCAACAACTCTAAATATCAACAAGGAAGTTTAGTCCACTATCATCCTCCCCATAGTCCACAATGACATCATCTCCAGATAAATCATATAATACTTAATCTTCACCTGTTTCTGAAAAAGATAAAAGAATGAGCAAATATTGCCCATTACGTAAACCATAAACATAAGCACATGAGAACACATCATACATAATCACACACAACCTATTTTAACGCATCACACACAGGTTATTATCTTTTTAATAGCTCGCAAATAGCATGGTTTAGAACCATTTGCAGTCTAGTCCTAAACGTGGAGTAACTTATGATTCCATAAAAGCACACACTGTAAAGAAAATAAGTAATATATACATATATTGGTGTTGGATACTCCTCATACACTTGGTGCTGTTATTACACAACTCTCTGTGTGCAGCTCCACTAGGGACAACAACACACACAGCTCATTAGGGTGCCAGCATTAGCATCACAGTCTAACTGGTCTTTATTAACAGCTGCCAAACACAAGCATCAAGCAAATTAATTTGAAACCAAATAGAATTAGGTCAATTTATCAATTCTAAGCTTACAAGCATATGCAACAAGGAAGGTAAGGTCGTACTTGAATCAATTTTTAGGAACAGAACTCTAATTCACCAAAACCTTGATCACATAAACAGTAAATGATTTCAATTCGTGTCTTCCTTAAAATAAACCTAATTCAAACATCAGCTAAAAACCCTAATCTCAACAGAATTATAGTTCCACACCTTTCTCCTTGACCGAGACTAAAAAATTCTCTAAAAGAATAGATTTCCTCAACAATTCCTCCAAACCCTAGAATTCCATTTAATACATATCAAACCAAAATTCAATAGAAATAATTTATATATAATCATCAGGGTTAAGAACATTCAAACTTACCTAAAATTTGATTCTTAATCGTTCTTGATCACCAAAATCTAAATCTCCAAGCAATATAGGGCTTTTCTTCAATTTCTCCTTCAAAAGCAACAGAATTCCTAAGAAATTAATAGATTCCTTTAAATCCTCAAGAAAAGAAAAAGATTCATTTACCTTCGATTTGGACTTCTCAATCTCCTTTGATGCTAGGATCATGCATAGAGGGGTTTTTCTAGGTTTAAGAATGTTTTTTAAACAGGAAACACAAGGTTAGATATAAAAAAACTCATGAAAAACTCATCATCTCCTGAACAAGAAAGCCAATAGCAATTAAACAAAGGCCGGCGACGTATAACCAAAGGTTAATAGCGTAAATGCCAAAGCTAGCGGCGTTTTCCTCTTAGATTGATTTTTTCAATTTCAACACTAGCTTCAACACCAATGAAGCCATAGCGCATACACTGATGATGTATAATTTTAGGCCGGCAGTGTACTTAGTCGGCTTACAGCTCCGAAAATCCATTTTAAACTACATCTCTGTCATTTGACAAAACAAATAACTTTATATTATGGTGGACCATAAAACCCTTTTATAATATATCAAATGATACTTTTACCTTTCTTTTTGAATGATTTATCTATATATTACATGTGGAAGATGAGGTTGCTAAGGAAATGCCTCAAGAGATTGGTCAAGGGAAAGAGAAGCAACCCCTCACACCAAAGGTCAAGGAGTATGTACTTGTAATACCTTATCCATTATGGCTAAAGAACAATCACAAGGAAGAGCAATACAATAAATTTCTAGACTTGTTTAAATAATTGGATATTGACTTACCATTTGTTGAAGCACTTGCGTAGATGCTTAGATATGCAAAATTCTTAAAGGATCTCCTCTCAAACAAAGAAGAAGCTAGAAGATCTCTCTCATGTTACACTTGGTAAGGAAAGTTTCACCATTTTCCAAAACAAAATACCTAAAAAGCTAAAGGATCCAAGTATTTTCACCATCCCTTGTTTAATTGGTGATTTAGAGATGCAATGAGCTTTAGTCGATTTAGGGTCTATTATAAATCTGATGCTTTATAAGTTGTTTAAAAATTTAGGACTAGGAGATCCACTACCTACAAACATGAGCTTACAATTAGCAGATAGATCTATCAAGTTTCCTAGAGGAGTTATATAAGATGTATTAGAAAAGGTTGAAAATTTTATATATCCAGTAGACTTTGTGGTGCTAGATATAGATGAAGATGTAGAAGTCTCATTGATTCGAGGACAAACTTTCTTAGCTACAGCAATAGCTATTATTGATGTTGCGGATGGTAAATTAACTTTAAGAGTTGGTGATGAGAACTTAATAGTGAAATACCCGTGGCTATAAAACAATCCATGGGTCATGATGACATTTGTTTTTCTATAGATTCGATTGATGCTATTGTTGAATTTTTTTTCAAGAAATATAATGTGATGATTCTTTGGAGATACGCTTGATTACTAAGGATAAAGAGAACATAATGAACCCTAAAAGTTTCGCTTTGGTAGAGCAATTAGATGATGAAAAACAAGTCATTCAAAATGCAAGGATTTTTTGAGATTGAAAGAGATAATATGATGCTAGTAAGAGCTTTGATTTCTAAGTTATCTTGAATATGCATTTTTAGAGAAAGATTCTAAGCGACATGTGATTATTTCCTCTAATTAATAGAAAATAAAAAAAAAGTTATTCGGAGTTCTTAGAGATCATAAAAAAAAATAGCAAGAAGTTAGCTGATATTAAAGGAATTAATCTATCATTTTGCACTCATAAGATCAGGTTGGAAGAAGGTTAAACCCGTAGTGCAGCCATAAAGGAGATTAAATGCCAACATGAGAGATGTAGTGAAAAAAGAAGTGATCAAATTCCTTGATGCAAGTATTATTTATCCAATATTAGATAGCCCTTGGGTTAGTTTGGAGGAATGACAGTGGTACCAAATGAGAAGAATGAACTTATACCCATAAGAAATGTTATAGACTAGTGTGTTTGCATTGATTATAGGAAATTAAATGCAGCAACTAAAAGGATCATTTTCCCTTACCCTTGTAGGCCAAATGCTAGAGAGATTAGTAGACACTTATATTATTGTTTTCTTGAAGGTATGTTCGTATATTTTAGGTTCCCATTGCTCCTGAAGACTAAGACTATAATTACTTGTCCATTTAGTACATTTGCCTATAGGATAATGCCCTTTGGTCTTTGTAATGCCCTTGCTACTTTCCAAAGATATATGATTGCTTTGTTTCAAGGATTAACCGAAGATGGTATGAGGTATTTATGAATGACTTTTCAGTATTTGGTCCATTTATAACTCTTTATACAGGATCCCATAACGCTGTATAACGTTATAACTTCTTACCTGCTTAAGTCAGTTTTCCGATCTCGAAAATTTCCCTATCGACCACTTGCTAAGCCCAACCACTCATTCATGGAGGCCTAAGCCCTAAACTATCACATCATCTTAAGTTGTGATTAGACTCATAACCCAGTCCAAGGGCATCACTCATGGAGTAAACGTTAAAGACAAACGAAAAACAACACTCATTTAAACCAAATTTAAGCTTAATTTGGTTATTAAAACTATCCTAGCAAGCAATACGCAGTTATTGCATACTTGTAGGTCAACCTTAGCTTGTTATCCGTTTCCAAGTTAAAAGTCCAATAAACTGTTCATGATAGAAAACAAAATCAATTTATGATTATCCATCTTGAATCCATTTATCTGTTTGTTATACCCAAGTTACATTGACTTAGTCATTTTTCCTTTAAATCATGTTTAAAAGGTTAATTATGTCTAAGGAAGAAATTGGTTTAAGTTTTATTTAATTTGCAAAAGGATAGAAGAAGAAAAATGGGAAGTACGGCCATAGCACGAGAGAGTTTGTCACCCTATATTTCTCAGCGCTCAAAGCACGTTTTAGAACAAAAAGAAGCACGAGGGAAACACGGCATCATGTATCCCCTTGTTTTCTTCGCATGTGCTTACATATACGTAAAGAGAGAAGCATGGAGAAATATGACGTCATGTATCTAACCGTGTTCTTCTGTGTTTCATGGCATTTTTTGATACAATGAGAAGCATGGTGAGAAACACGTCCTAGTGTTTCCATCGTGCTTTTCTGGGTTTATGTTTCCCTTTGTGTTTTTTGACAAAGAGAAGCATGGTGGAAACACAGCATCGTGTTCCCATCGTGCTATCCTGGGTTTCTCATTTCTTCTTTGTTTGCGTGCCCGAGAGAAGCATGATGGGAAACATGTCATTATGTTCCCGTTGTGCTCTTATAGGTCTAGTATATTTTGCATTTTAACTTGTTATTTCTGTCCAAACATGTTTCTTGGGTCAAATTTTAGTGATCTTAAAGGTTTTAGATGATTGTGTTTACGTCTAGACTTAACTATATTCATCTCTAGCATGCCATAACATTATTAATCTAAGTTAAAAGCCCAAAACATCTATTTTTAATAGCAACTATCAAGTTATCATGTATTTTTCGAAATTTCCAAAATATTTTGTATGTAAGTCCTTCATTTAACCTCTCCAACAACAAAACATCACCCTTTACCAATTACTTGATTTTGTTCATGAATTTAGATGCATAACAACATTCATTTCTTCTCAAGGTTAGTGTCTAGCAAAATTTCAACTTGAAACATGTTTATCCTTCTCTCTAACATTTCTAGACTAGCTTTATCTCCTCAATATTACATATTCATAATATTAAAAGTCTATTTTTAAGTGTTCCCTTGTTGTTGCAGCTATAAGGGGGTTCTTCCAAGTCTAAAACACTTCAAAGATCGATTTCCTTGCTCCCTCCACTTTCTATAATATCTTTATGTTAGAATCTATATCTAAAACATCTTTAACATTGTATTTTGACACTTGAAATCTGCACACTTACCTTGTTATGAATTTTCTTGAGTTCTTTGTACTCCTCTTCTCTCGGTTCACCTTCATTATCCACATTTCCTATCATAAAATGGGTAATCTCAACTATTAGTGTTAATCATCTCGTAATCTCACTTAATTAACATTTAAATAAACGTTAGGGTCTAGGTTTCTCACCTTAGGCTTATGGTGGGCTTCCCAAAAAGGAAATGGCAGAAAAAGGATGTTTATATAGGGCTAGGGTTTAGGGTTGCAAGTCTCTCCCTAGAGTGCCACATGGCATAATCTCAATCGTCCATTTGCATTAGGCTTTTCTTTAGCAGATTTTTTGACTTAATTTCCATTAGTTATCCATCTTTAAATTTTTTTTTACCCAACCCACTAATTAATTTTGTTCATTCTCTTGTTTAATTTCCCAATTATTTTCTGGCTATATAATTGAATTTAATTAATTATGGGTGGTGTTTGAATATTTTAATTAGTCATGTGACTTATGTGTTAGTATTATAATCACATTATATAGATGTGATTTTGCAACGGTAGTTTAGCAATTAATTTTATGTAATTTATATTTGTGTAATTTCCTTTTTAGAGATTGGTAATCATACAATTTCTTTGCATATTAGTGGGGATTTAATATTTAGGTGATGTTAAATCATATTGTAATCAATTCTTCATTGTTTGATTTGTCTTGTGAGAAAAATATAGACAATTGTATTAATAATAATGTTAATAGTTAATAATCTTGCATATATTTTAGAACCGATAGTATACTAGTTGATTGTGCACCTGTGGATATATAGAATTAAATTAGATAGAAAAAAGGGATTAATTAGAGAAAAAGAAGGATCATTAACATGAAAATTGATGACAATTATATCATAGTTTCTCTCAAGTTTAAAAATGCATATGGAAGTTATAAGTAGTGACATGTGGGTACCAAGTAGTGGATAGAAGAAAAGTAAGTAGGAAAAAAATACAGTGGGATGAAAAAATTTTATTTAAAAATGTAGAGTCCAAACTTAAAATATTTTGGCTTTATAATAATGGATTATAGCCATTATATTCTATATATATATTTCCAAACATAGGAATGGATTTTTTATTTCAAAACTTATTAAATTCTAATATACCATTTTAGATTATTCTCAAGAAAATGGAAAGATTTGTCCTTCTACAGCAAACATCATCATAGACACGTGCATTAAATTACATAGAAAAAAATCGATAAAAGGATTAATCAAGAAAAAGAAGGATCAACTAACATAAAAATCGATGACAGTTAAATTATAGTTTTTCTTAAGTTTAAAAATGTATATGGAAGTTATAAGTAGTGATATATAGGTACCGGATGGTGGATAGAGGAAAAGTAAGTGAGAGGAAAAAATATAGTTAGATGAAAAAACTCTAAACTTAACTATACTAGTAATTCAAGATTCCCACAAGGCGACGCCTGTTCTTGTAAACTATACTACAATATATAGGTATACTTGCCTATAAAATTGATCGTAGAATAGTTATTGGTTCAAAGTTTTATTAATATTATGATCAATATTAGTTATCACTAGCTAGAAAAAAAATATTATACAGTATAGGAAAAAATGAGGCTTCAACACCATAATATCAATCTTTTCAAAATATTAATTTTGCCACAAAACCTTTTCTTGCCAAGGGTAATATTTGTAGACGTTAAACATGATGCATTGTAAATCAGGCCATGATAACAAAATTAAAACAGACACTTTTAGCAAAGTTAAATTCATATTAAAATGGTAATTTTTTAAAGAGTCAGCATTAATAAAATATAAATGGTTCAAGATGTAATTAAAATAATTTTGGAGGAAGAATAAACTAGTTTGTTTGAGTTTGATTTTAATTTTTATTTAATTATTTTAATTTAGATTTTATCATATTTTAGCTAGAACTGTTCATTGAATCAAACCAAATCGAACCGAATCACAAAATGTGGTTCTTTTATATTTTGGTTTGATTTACGGTTCAGTTCAGAAAAAGCTTAAATAGTTACGGTTTGGTTCGAGGGGTTTGAACCAAGCCAAACCGTTTGAACCCGAACCAAATCTCATTACATTAAAAAGAAAAAAGAGCCATCTTATTTATTTATAACTTTTAAATATTAGATATTAAGGTAATATTTCACTTGATATCACATGTGTATGTATTATGTTAGAATAGTGAAATGATCCAAACACCAACCATAGTTAATTAAATTCAAATCAAATAGCTGGAAAATAATTGAGAAAATTTAATAAGAGGATGAACAAAATTAAATAAGAGTCGGGATAAAATAGAATTTAAAGATGGATAATTAATGAAAATTATGTCAGAAAATTTGCAAAGGTGAATGGACGGCTATGATCATGCCAAGTGACACTCTAGGGAGAAACCTTAGGGACCTTAGACCTAGCCCTACATAAATCCTTTATTTTTCTGCTATTTCCTTTTTGGGAAGCCTACAATAACCTTAAGGTGAGAAACCTAGACCTTAGCCTTATTTAAATTTTAATCAAGTGAGATCAAGAGATGATTAGCACTAACCAGTTAGGATTCCCCGTTTTATGACAAGAAATGTGGATGGTGAAAATGAACTAGGAGAAGGAGGAGCTCAAGGAACCCAAGAAAATTCATAACAAGGTAAGTGTACTGATTTCTAGTGTCAAAACACAATGTTTAAAGTGTTTTAGATGTAGATTATGATATAGGGATGTTGGTAGGAGTTGAAAGAAGCAAGAAAATTAGTTTTGCAAGTGTTTGAATTTGAAGAATCACCTTACAGCTGCTACAACGAGGTAAAACTCAAAACCACCTCTAATGAGATGAACTTTGATAGTGAGGAAATAAGACATATCTGAAAGTATTAAAGAGGAAAAAAAACATGTTTTCAAGTTAAAATCTGCTAGAGACAAACTTTGAGGAGAAATGAATGTTGCTATATTCGAAAATTATTGACAAGATTATGGAATGAGTGGAAAATAATGCGGTGGGGTATGGATAGGTAGGTTGTTGATAGGGGAGATTTCAAAATCTAATGATTAATTAGGAGCTAGTGAGAAGTTGCAACGGAGTTATACGCACGTCGGTTTGTGGGGGAGGGGGGGTTGTGTGTGTTATAGGCTTTTGCATAAAGCATCACAATTGACCTGCTCATTGATGGCTATCCATGAGAAAATTGAACCATACGAAACTATTTTTTTCTTTTCTTTCCGATAAGTACGGGAGACTTGTCAAACCTCCCTCTCTAGTGCATGATATGATTAGGAGATTCTACCCCTTTTGTTTGGCGGGAGTCATGAGTACTCTTGTGCGTGTTTGTATTTCTGGGACATTGGAAATACTTGATGTTGACTTAAAACTAATAAACTTAAATTGTGCTTGTTGCATTAGCCTAAGCATGTATGACATGCGAGTATGTGCTTGATTACTATTGTATTGGGTTTCACTGCTCATTTATATTATTTTAGGTATTGGTGAGGACTCATATGTGGATCCCCATTACAATTCTATGGGTTTTGGGACCGATGAATATGGAAGAGTGAATTTGACTAATTGGGACTTAAATGGAACTTGAAAGACTATTTAAATGTTTGTTCCTTATCTTAAGGATGACTGTAAACCTTTAATCACACTACTACTTTTGGGGCTAGTATCAATTTGTAATCTGGTTGAACCTAGCTCCCCTTTGATTGTTAATCTTATAATGTTTTGAACCTTAAAATTTTCATCCTACTCTTTCTTAAAGGCTTTTATGCATATTGATCTTGTGGTTTCTAATTATTTGTAAATTCTCTTTTGACTCGATATGATTTTATTAAAGAGTATAACATGATTTCACAACTATAATGTAATTAGAAACTCACTTAGATATCGGAAGCCTTGCATACGTCGCTTGGAGGCGATTTATGCAGTGAAACAACCTCACCTTTAAATACCCTAAGGATCAGGATGTTTCAAATAGACCTGGAATCGAATCACAACTCTGAATTCTAATACCATTCTTATGTTTAGAAGCATCTTTGAAAGGGAATTGAGTAAGATTTCAATTTATAAATTTATTAGGAGAAATTATGATTCCGTTCAAATTTATGAATGTAAATTACATTTTTAACCACATTAATTTTATTTATAAATATAAATATTGTATATATATTTCGTATTATAATTTTACATAATATTCCATTAGATGTTTATATATCTAATAATATCTAATAATATAAACAAGAACTCTTTTAACCACCCAAAAGTTTCCCAATATGTTTTCCTATATTATTAATTTTAAATTCTTCCTAAAACTAGTAGACATGCATCAAGTTAAAATAAAGTGGTATAATTGAGTTAGAATATGCATAATCATTCAATTATACAACAAAAATTAAATACGTTATAAGTAAAAGAATATTATAAATAAACATAGAATTAATGTTAAAAGAATGATTTTTTTCATTAGTGTTATAGATTTATTAAAAATATAGTCCTTTAAATTTACATTGAAAAATAATTTTAGAATGGGATAATATACATCTATGAAATTATTAAATATACCATTTTTGATATAATAATGGAAGTAACTTTAGTTCTTGCATAATGTTCCTTAATTTAAACATCTTTTTTTTTCTTGGGAACTCAAATAACTATTAATATTACTTATCAGAACTAAATACTTTGAAAAGCAATTCGAACTGAACCAAACCAAACAAACCGAAACCGTATTTTGAAGCGGTTCGGTTCTAAAACCTCAAATCATTAAAAACAGTGCGGTTCATTAAGGCTTGAACCAAACCATTTCAAATGTCGCTCGGTTTGGTTCAACCCCTGAACCGAACCAAACCATGAACACCACTAATTTTAATAAGTTGAATCTCCTAACGAGTTGTTTGTCAAATCTTTTAGTGTTTTTTTACATAGCCCACTTAGTAATTATTGTTGCTGCTGTTGTTGTTGTTTAACTTTACAGAAAGTTGCTTTAGATGCATGAGACTATATACATTTGTGATAAATTGCTTTGAGTGAATTTAGAGGGGGAGAAAGAAAAGTGGGTAATATAAAAAAAAAGTCACATAAATTAATTTTGAAGTCTAATTAAGATAACTAATCATTTAATAATATATTGATTATACGGTATGATGATAATCTTACGAATGAAAATTGTATTATTGGATAGTAGTTGGTTTATTTGAAGAAAAAAACTTAAAATATTTTGTTTATACTTGTAAATCCTACACTCATGATATAACGAGTGATAAAAACCATGTAGAATAAATTAGATAGAAAATAAGAAAATAACTTAATATATTGAGTTAATTTTGATTAAAAAAAAGAAGTTGGTGGCCTTAGGTAATATCTTTAAAGTTTAACAATTGTAAATATATTATTATTTAAGCACGGAACCGCCTTATTTGCCTCCACATTTTACAATAAAGTATAATTTCTCCTATATTCTTTTCTATTGACTAACTGCAAAATCCCTCTACGTACAATTTTTAACATTTTTTCCACGTTTTTTTTTTTAACTAGTAACTGCTATCTGTTACTACTATATGAAGGCAATATCATTCATTTAACTCAAAAAATTTACTCTATGATAAGATGGTTATTTCTCCATAATATCCATTAAATTTGCTACTTTTCCCACATCATCACATTTTATATTTACTAGTAGTTTCTCTCTTTTCCATGGCACCTATCTAAAACCTTTCTTTGTTCTTTGTGACCATTATTAACTACTCCATTACTACAGTAATGAACATCATAATGTATTACTTTTTTCTTTTGTTTATATTCTTTTTTCTCTTTCTTTTAATTTTTCTATAATAGATCCGTGTATTCTCACTCTTGCTTTTTTTTTTTTTTACTTTATTACCACCTCTCTTTGTGACTGTTGTTAATTGCTCCATCACAGTAGAAACAGACATCATACTCTTTTCAACATCGGTAACTACACTTAATATCATAGTAAATGATTTCGAGAACCACAGTATGTTATTCTTCTAAATTTTATTTTTTGATATTCTTTGATTTTTTTTATTTGCTCTTCTTTAATGCAGCAGGGGGTAAAATGATGCAACCATAGGATGTGAGATTCTTCATCTTTAAGGTATTTTTATTTTGTTGTTGTTGTTTATGTTCTCTTTTCTCTTTTCTCTTTTCTTTTAATTTTCCTCACTTCCATGGTTAAAAAAAAAAATTAATTTTTTTCCATATTTGACCACATCATATCTATATAATCCTTCCAGGTCTTTTTATTTTTACTATTTCTCTATAAAATTATTTTTTCTTTTTTTTTTATTGTTTTTTTGGGGGGGGGGGGGGG